>PVKN010035363.1:0-11645 GCA_004027915.1 Capromys pilorides | reverse complement strand
CAATTATTACTATACACACATATTTTATACATTCATTTTTAAAAATAATTTTTATTTTATTTTGTTTTGAAAAGTAAAAACAAAAGCAAGAACAAAAATCGGAAACAAAGGCAGAAACAGGCTAAACATACAATAATCCATATGTTACAGATTTTCCAAGCAAAAATAGCAAATTAACAGTGGTTGATGTATTATCCATTTTTATTGTCAAATCTGTTGCTCAGATTAACAGGTATAGTTATGTGAGATTGGACATATGATTGCATATTATTGCTTTCAAGAAATTCTAAATTTTTGTGCTTGTCTCTCTTTTTTCTTTTCTTTAACCTTTTAACAAAGATTTATTTTAAAGTGAGTATAGTAATAATTGATATGACATTAGAAATGGTACACATTTAGAGGACTGAGGTGACAGGTATTCAAGCATGGTTTTTGTATTATACATCACTGTCTTTGATGGAGTTGCTTAGATTGTCAGCATACAGAGCTGGTCAAGGTGAGAATTCTACACATTAACTGCTATCTTCAAAAAACTGATGGAAATTTGTAGTACGATCACCTCAGCCATCCTGTACGTGTACTTGTATATTTTCCCCTGCCTTTCTTCCCTATCTTTTTTCCTTTCTCTCATCTTCTTTGTTTAATTCTTAAGTTTCATTTCTTAGTTAAAGGAACATCACCATTTCTTTAAAGGATTATTCTTAAAATTACATTTAGACACAAAGTTCTTTTAATTTGTGGGACTGTATTTCTAAAATCTCAGTGAACTGATTTAAAAAAAAAATTCTTGGGCCGGTGAGATAGCTCAGCAGTCTAAAGTGCCTGCTTAGGCAAGCTTAGGCAAGTGCACAGGGACTGTAGTTTGATCCCCAGCACCACGTGCCAGGGAAAATTTTTTCCTGTGGCTAAATTTAATGCCCACAATAGAACAAACATCAACTGGTAGTCTTAGCAGCATTGCTGAAAGGCCTGCTCTAACAAGGTTGATTCTCTCTTGGCCAGCTAGATAGCTCAGCAGACTAAGTGCCTGCTTAGACGAGTGCAGGGACTGTGGCTCGATCCGGGGCACCACGTGCCACACCAGCCCAACCCCTGGTCTTGCTGAGCTGGCCACCAAGTCCGTGCGTGGTTGCACATGCCTGGAATCCCAGTGCTGGGGTATCTGAAAACAAGAAGATCACTGAGTTGGAGCTTCCTAGTGAAAGTTTGTATGAAATACACACACACACACACACACACACACTCACACACATATGTACACATACACAAATCCCTTCCCAGTATTTCATCCATTACCACACATTTGCAGGATTTTCTATTGAGCTTATTTCCAACAAAAGTTCCAGGAAGTGCTCCGCGTGGGCAGCTTATCAGCAGTGCGTTATGCACTATCAAGTGTTGAAAGAATGAGTGAGAGAAAAAAACACCAAATTATGTTAGAAATGTTTAAAAAGTGAAATTTCTAACCCTAGCCATTTGACGTTGCCAGTCTTGTTTTCCAGATGTTATAAAAGCCAACCAAAAGACCACACACGGTTGACACACAGTCCTGGGCTCTGGTCAGACCCGGACAGTGCATCTTAAGATGGCCACTGGCTCTGTGACCTAGAACTCAAAGGTCTGCAGAGCTTCTACCTGTGATGGGCTCTTTTCTCGGTGGGTAAAGAGAACTGCTTCCTTGCACTCTACTTGGTTTTCTGGCCAGGAACTCAAGAAACCACCAGGACCCAGCTCTGTTCATTATTAGCCATGTGTGTTGGCTAAGTCTCCTAAGCAACTGGAGTAACTATTTTTTTAATCTCGAACAGGGCAGCAAAATTTCAACTCCATCTGACTAAGGACAGAGTGTATGCTAGCCCGAACCATGTGTGAGGTAAAGTACAGCTCTAAATGAAATAGACAGATGTCTGTGTATAAAATGTATTTAATTGCTTACTACATTCTTAAAATCACAAACACTCACAGAACAATAATTTTTTTTTTCTTTCTCTCTGCCTACTTTTTGTTCGTAATGCTATGCTTGTGCTACTGGGTACAGAGCCTAGCACTTCACATGTACTAGACAAGCACTGCTCCATCATTAAGCTCCAACACCAGCCTATGAGGCAATACTTTTACTCAGATTAGTCCATTACACCCTTGACATCAGAGTTTTGCTTTTTCCTGGAATCATTATTCAAAGCCATTTTCCAGAGCACAGCATCTCTGTATCCATCTAGTTTGGTGGATTCAGCACTTTTGAGCTAAATATTATGTTGTCACTAGAAAATTTATCCCAAGCTACAGTGATTTGCCACTTTTTATAATGTTATAGGCTGTCCATCTACCTTTAAAGTATAGAAAGTAGTAATGTTACTTTTACGATGACTTTTATATGGTTTAAGTAAACCATATACAACATGAAGTTGAAGGGTCTGATCTCCAAGAGCAATTGCTAAACATGTCACCTTTCTTAGCCTTCTTCTCTCCAGCATTGCCAGGATCCTTCCATAAGATACTACTTGGATGTTGCTTTTCTGGGTCAAGGCTAACGTAGACTCAACAAAGAAAGTGTTGTTCAGGATTAACAATGCCCTGTAGAGAATTCTGTAAAGACTCTGTGGCAAGGGATGTTTGAGGGAAAAGGTACGATTACACCTGATGTTTGTTATAAAGACTAGAAGGCATTAAAAACTTATGACAGGTGTGTAGAGAAAGAGGTAGGATGGTCTAGCCTTATGATTAGTTACCAAGTTGCTTTTTTTGTGTGTGTGCAGGTCCTCTCTAGGCAGTTTGGACTCATAGTGATCTTCCTGTTTTCAGCCTCACCAGCATTGGGATTATAGTCGTGCACCACAATGTCCCAACTCAGTGACCTGTACAGCGCGCCCGGGGGCAGGGCCAGTATGGCATGTGGTGCCAGGAATCAAACCTCAGCCCTTGTGCTTTCTTAAGCAGGCACTTAGTCAGCTGAGCTATCTCTCTGCGTCCCCTCCCCTTTTTTTTGCTTCCTTAGAAACACAATCAATAATGGCTGGAGATGTTACCTGGAGGATGAAACATCTATAAATTCTAGCGCCAGCATAGTACTTCGCTCTCATGAGCGTGAAAGGACATTGTTCCTGCAGCTCTGCCGTTACACTTTACTCAGTGAGGCTAAAGGAAAAGCAGCAAGAGCTGGAGGAGGCATTTACAACATTCTTTTACCCTTTATTTAGCCAAGGCAGATGAGAGACTCCATAGGTGTCTTGCCAAGTACCAGCATAAGACTGAAAACTCTCAGAGATCACGTTACAGAGGCCCTCCCACGGTTCTTGTTTCCTCTGTGTCTGCAGTCCTGTGGCCGCTTTCTTCTGTTATCAGTTTTGTTCCTGGTACATGTAGCCACTATAATATGGGGAGTTGGGGGACAGCTTCTGAGACAATAATAGAAAGCCACTGGGATTTGGAAGAGGGGAAATAGTTCAAATCAACCTCTCCCCTCACTGACTTTAGATATGGCCCTTCCCCACCCATGCCTTGGTGGATACACATATCTTTAGATAGTGGATATACATGTCTTTGAGAAACATTCACAACAAAAGGGGCTTGTGTACCCAGGATGTTCAGGACAGCATTTGTGTGGGCCCATCATGTCCCTTCTGTTCCTATGTGCATTTCCTGCAGTTGGCAGTGCCTGGAGAGGGGGTCATGGTCCACTTCCCTTTTCTTAGGGTAACTCAGAGACAATAGACATGACAATTACTCTGAATCATATTGTACCCCCTTTTTATTGTGAGGACAAAGTCTCCTTTGATTTTTATCAAGAGAAATACCTTTGTCATGGTTGACTTCCGGCTCAAGGGTTAGCTGCTTTATTAGCAACTGATCTAGAGAGGGTTCCCACACCTAGGTCTAAGGCTATGCTTGGCTCTTTGGAAAGGACAAAGCACCTGGCTCCACCCATCCACTTAGAAAGCACTTACCCCGGGGAGTGGGAGCGAGCGGGCCCTGACCTTCCACCCCTGGCAAGCCCTTTAGTTGAGGACCAACACACTGCTAAGAACATGGTCTATTCAGAAGCTAAAGCATTTGCTGTTCCCTGATACAAGCTCGTCTCTGGCTCTCTTATCACTTCAGGAATGTCTTTCTCTCAGGAATTTTCATAGCAGGGAAGGGACAGCTTTTCTAATGAAGTCAAGGAGAATAAACAAGCTCCACGTGTAGAATATCGGTGCAAACTTGTGATCCTCCCATCTCCCACATGTGAATTTTCAAAGGCAGCACACATGGAGGGAGGAGCAGAATCAGAAAAGAATGAAGTTAGTGGTAGCAGGAACTCGGGAGCTGAGCTGGTCACAAACAAGCCTCATCAGACTTGGCAGCTTTCCTGTTTTTCCTTAAGCTTCTAACTTTGTATTTGAGCCCATCGGGATGGAATTAAAAGAAAACATGGAGCTCTTTAAGTGCCAGGCATAGAAACATACCCTGTACAAGTGTTCGTCCTGGCACCTCTGGACACACCCCTTGCTGCAGGAGTATCTGCCCCTTATGAGCAAGAGTCTCTAGCATGTAAAGATAGAAGCAACCACCACCTGCAGCCATTGCCTATTTCTTTGTCACCAAAAAACCAGGACCTGGAGCAGTGAGAAATGAGCACTTGTTCTCCTTGATTCTTTGTCTTTTACCTAGAATTCTGACAGGATATATGGACAGTTGTGCCAAAAAGTACCCGGGATGTATTGTGGTATAGGAACATCCTAGGCACATACGCCTTCTACACAAAAGGTGGGTAGTGACGTCAGGAGTCTACACAGAGCGCACGTGTGTGCTGTTATGGTTTAGATCTAAAATGGTCCCCAAAGCCTCATGTATTTGGAAAGTGATGGGATTAAGAAGATAGCGCAGCTTGCTGGAGTGTAGATGACAGACACCGCTCCTCCATCTGCTCCTTCCACTCTGCTTCCTTGCCTCATGCTGTGGTCAGCTTCTCCTCTGCTCTATCCTCAGTGATGTCTCTCTGGAAGCTGGCTGACCAAGGCTTGACAGGTGAGGTGAAACAAAACCCTCTGCTTTTAACCTTCAGGTGCCTGATATTTTGTCCAAACAACCAAGAAAGTTACTAAGACAAATACCTTTTTAGGTACACGAATGGCTCCGGGGAGTCAGGGAACTATAATGGTGATTATAATGTGTATTGACAATCTTCTTTCAGGTTACTTTCATGTTGCCAGATGTCTTCTTTCTTCTTTCATATGCTCCGTGTTCCTTTAAGGGATTCAATCATATAAGAGACTTTAGAAAGAAATTTAGGAAAGAGAAGTTCTAATTTAAAGCAGATGTCAGCCCGTGGCAAGAGAGTCTTTAAAGAATGTTTTCCCTTCCTGTTATCATTGGAGTATAGGGTGTAGCAACTAGGAATCCTGTACGCTTTTTTTTCTTTTTCTTTTTGGTCTTTTTGAGACAGGGTCTCGCTATACAGTTCAAGCTGGCCTTGAGCTCACTTTTGTAGCCCAGGCTGGTCTCGAGCTCACACCGATCCTCCTGCCTCAGCCTCCCAGGTGCTGGGATTACAGGTGTGCGCCACCATGTCAGGCTCTCCTGTATGCTTTTCACTGTAACTGGCACACGTGCTTTGTGAGATTCCCCTCTGGCCCTTGGGCCATGAATGTCTAACTTCCTGCCTAACTTCACCGCAAGCTCAATGCTTCAGGACCAGAAGGCGGAATCCTGCCGTTCCTCTTTCCTTCATTCTGGGGCTTCCGGATTCTTCAGGGTTTTCATTGCCATCTGAGAGGCAGGTGTCTCGCCCCGTATGATGGGTCTCAGCCATCTGCACAGGTGTCAAGATACTCATCTTCTGCTTTCTAGATATACAGAAAAGAGTCGCAGAGATATTGTAATTGCAAGTCCTCTAGGTTAGCCCTCACGGCCTTTGCTGTCCTGACCCACTCACTTCCTGTTGTCCTGTTCACTCTCCTCAGCCTCGTGCTTGAGTTGGAGGGAACCTCTTCCTGTTAACTACAGCTTCCTCCCTTAGGCTGATCCTGCCTCCCACATTCCAAGGACCAAATGGCCAAAAGAAAGCTGAGGACCTTGTAAAGGCGTTCACCGCCCTTTCATTCCAGGAACAACATCATCTGATCGTTCCGTGTCACTCAGATGTCTGACCCTGACTGGGGTCTCTCTGTCCTCCAGACATTCCAGTGGGTTGGCAGAAGTCACCATGTTGGTTGAAGAAACTCTTTTGCCTTCGTCTTTCCTGAGATTCTGACTTTCCTTTATCTGTTGTTTTCCTGGGGGAATATTTTAATAGAGGAGGGCCAGGACCTCACAGGCGCAGGCTCTGATTGCCTCTTCCCTGAAAGTGTCAACAAGCTTTCCTGGCTGGTGCTGCACCTCTTGTCAAGAGCCTGAGGGATTAATGCCCCCTACATCTTCTGACATCCCTCCCTCCTTCACTGCCTTTTCTCAACAGGGCCATTTTGGGTTACAGTATGGATTTGAGCCACTGATGGATTTCTGTGGATAAGAGGACAAATACATCTGAAACCCTAGGTTTTAGTTCCCCAAACAGCTTACTTGGTGCCCCATGGCTAAGCACTTGTGAAGTGTCTGGAAAGCTGGCCATGCCACCTGTCACATCTTTCTGCCCCCTGGGAAATGCTCCTTGCCCATGGTGCAGAATTTTTTGTGGTGCTCCAAATGTCCTACTTTTAACAATACTAAAATATCTTGAGTGAATTGTATGTTGCAGGCACTATGCTTTTATTTGATTCTTTTAATAAACCTATAAGTTAGGAAATATTTTTCCTTCATTTCCTTCAAGAGGGAACTGAGACACTGAGAGATTAGGCAACTTCTCTGTACAGTTTCAACATGATTAAAACATGTTACAACATAGCCTACACTTTTTAGCTCTGGCTACACTACATCTTACTGGGCCTAAATATACCCATGATGCACTTTCTTCACCTAAGACAGATCCTTACTTTCTGCCTACCCCTGTGAATCTGTGGATATGCTTGCATGACCAGCTGTTCCTGCTCTGGTACGTGTGACAGGCATCCAACGGTGTGTGTGTGGGGATGGACGCCTAGACAGATGGAGAAGTCTAAGTGTGAGCAACAAATGGGCAGAGGAAGGGATAAATGGATGGATGGGTAAACGTAGGGGTGGATGGGTGAGTGGTGATGGATGGCTGTGGATATGTACAACAGTTACAGGATCAAAGGCCTTTTGTGCAAAAAACAGGGGCACACAAGGAGCTCCAGTAACTTGGAGCTCCACACCCTGTGGCTTCTTTTCTCCAGGCTCCCTGGGGTGCTGTATGCACAAGAGGAGGCTTCCTTTCCACAACCAGCCCCATAGAACAACAAAGGCAGCTGTGTTCCCTCTGGCAATTATTTATGCTGGGTTTATTTTTCAGATGCTTCACACTAACACTAGAATCCAACATGGTTTTTCCCAAGGAGACTTAGAGTTCAGTAAGGCTGCTGCCTGATTCTGTGGGGGTTCCGTGGCCCAAGCCTGACTCACCAGCCTCAGCCTGTGGGGTGTGCTGTTTATGTCTGGAGGTCCGAGACAACATCGTCCTGCAAAAACAAGGAAATCTGCATCACCCGGTGCACTGGCTGTGAGCAGAGGCTAAGAATGTCCACTGCCTGGACCTTTAACCCTGAGTAAACTCATTGCAAGGGTGAGCTCGCAGGATAGGACAGATTTGCCCACCGGGTCTCTGCTCTCTGTGCTTCCAAGCCCCTGCCCATTACTGTTGTAGCTTTCGTACAGCTTTCCAAAGCTGTTTGTCCTCTGATTCTAGAGAATAGACTCACTTTTGTCAGATTGTTAATAATTCCCTGCTTTCCTTTTCCATTAGAAGCTCTAAGGAAAAACAATGCCGAACTGAGAGGCAGAGTCATTTGCTGAACTTCAAGTTCCATCTAAGCTGTTCATTTTATGACAGTTGTACATATTTTTGTTTCTTCTATTCTTCAATAAAATAGATCAGAAAACATCTCAAAGCCAATCTTTTCCCATCAGCTCTAGTGTCTCCAGTGAGGCCCTTTCTGTCTTCCTCAACCTGTGGTTTGGGCTCAAATACGCTGACAGTTTTTACCCACACTCCACGCTTCCTTCAAGGTCTGTGGCCTTCCAGAAATGCCACAGATCCACTCTTTACATGGCCCTGTCAGACCCTTCAGAGAGACCAAGTGTCCCTGCCTATGAGGACAGGAGCAGGCCTCTGGGTGGCCCCAGCCCTCACCTGAAAGCACTTGTAGTACAGGATGGCAGAGTTACTGCCACTGGAGAGCTCTCAAGATGTTGATCAACGTGTGTGTGTTGACATGAGCACAGAAGTTGCAAGGAAAAGTTATATTTGCCTTTTTACGGTCTCACTCTAAAATTTTTGATAAAATTTACACATTCAGCCTCAAGCAGTTTCATTTGATTATAAGGTACAATAACTATGAACTATGTTATGTACACACACACACACACACACACACACACACAAACATGCACAAAAGTAAATTCTTTTGTGTGTCCAAATCTCTTTAGTTATTGAAATAGGAAATTAGCACAGCCAATCTGCTTGCTTCATGTAAAAACAGATCCAGCCTTTATGGTCTGTGAACTGTGAGGGAACGTGCATGTGATAGGCAGGTCTCGGTCTCTGGGAGCCACTTGTGCAGGGCTCAAGCTCTTTCTTCATCAGCTGGGAAAAAGAAGTGTTTACATGGAGTCGTGCTTCTGTCATGGAGCAGCTATCAGTGCAGCGCTTTTGTGGAGAAAAGAGGGAAGCATCCGACCCTCCAAGTGGACACAGCGTCCCCAGGCACAGGGTGGCTTGGTAAGCAGTGTGTGCGTAGGTGTAGCTCCCTTTTGTCCCTGGGCAGGTGAGGATGAGGCAGCCCTAGCCCTGGGACTGCACAGCTGTACCAAGAGGAACTCTGCTTCCTCTAAGTAGGGAAAACAGCATGTTAGCATTAAAAATGCTGCTGCAGCTTTGTCTACCACAGCCCTGAAAATAGTAACCTTATCAACAATGGAGCAATGAGGTGAACAGAGTCAGCAGGCTCTTCAGTGCCTCCCCCAGCCCTGCTGTTTCAGAGCGTTCATTTCAATGTCTACTCAGTAAAAAAAAGCATCGACTCTCAACCTATATAGGCTGCAAATTTTTCTGGAATCCTACAATAAAAACCACTTGTAGACATGCAAAACAGAATTGATAAAATGACTCTAGAAATGTCCTTGAGAGGGTGTCTGGGACACCTCCCATGTTGAAACTAAGTCACCATTGATCTACCTTAGAAATCCCCCTGGCAGCTGGACAGAACTTTCTGGACAAGATGTTGACTGGACTCTTGTGATGGGTTGGATCTGGAATGTGTCCAAAAGCTCCATGTGCTCTGAGGTCAGGCTGTTGGATCATGGGGCACTACCTTCATCAGTGGACTCGTCCAGTAATCACTTGGGGTGCTACATACAAGGATGTGTCTCCCTCGCCAGCACCTCCCTTGGCTCCCTACTGCCTGTCCCCCCGAAATGTGAACAGCTTGCCTCTGTGGCAGGACCATGCTCTGCCTGCACCTGAGCCTGCCAACTATGGGCTGCAAGTGTCAGCCAAAATAAGCCTTTGCTCCTTGCAGTGCGGGTGGGGAGTATTTCATCCTAATGATGACACATGACTAAGGGAATCTTAAAGCTTCTTGAATATGTCACTTTTGTGTTTTAATTATATGGTGCAGGGCTGGGGAGACAGCTTAGTGCCATAAGTGTCTGCCTGGCATGCAAAAGGTCCTGAGTTTGATCCCCAGTACTGAGAGAGAGAGAGAGAGAGAGAGAGAGAGAGAGAGAACTTCATGGTACAATGAAAGGAAAGTTCTCTGTAATGTCAAACACCAACATTCTACCCTTGTCTTTATTGCCCCATCCCACACCTTCTTTTAGTTGATTTCTTGGAAATCCACTCTTAATAGGAGATAATACATAAGAAGTTTTTTGAGACAAACACATAGAAACAACACCTGTGAGAGTAAAGGCCGAAGGGCTAGGCAGAGGAAGAGGAGCATGGAGGGCAGTGTCCACAGGCATGACTCAGCCTCAGCTAGCGAGCCAGCAGAAAGGGGCAGCATCAGGGAGGGACTGGAACTGGCGCAGGGGGTCCTGTGTCCACTCCTTGGTCCACTCACTGGCCAGATCACCAGTGATGATGATTGGCCAGGCCTGGGTCACATGAATCTCCAGTGCAGAACAAAGAAAAAGCTTGCTGAACAGACAAAAACAATAACTGAGCACATCTTTTAAGCTACTTCTCAAGATTTCTGGAAAAGTTAAAGGTAACATGCAAGAGTGCCTCACAGAAGATGTGCCAGTGGTCATTATGGTCTCCTTCACTGGTATCTGAAGGAGGAATACAAACTACCTTTCTTCTAAAGTCTTGGAGCTCACAGATGATGATAAAAATCAACACTGCCTCAAATTTGAACTGTGCCTGAACCTTTTTGAGGAACGAAGAATGCTCAGCAAACGTTCTCCTCGTGTGTCCAAGCTTCATGCATCCTTGCACTTCCTGAGGCATCCTGAGGATCTTATCTCCCCGAAGGCTTGGATGATCTGAAAGTATTTCCAAGAAAGTCAGTGCCCAACACTTTCCTGACCTCGTCACAGAGCCAGTGCAGTTGGATGAAGTGGAAAAATTCCTGTGTCTGAGCTGAGAATCAGCTTCCTGCCATGTCTGGTGGCTCACTTGTGACATTGCCTCCTCAGGGCCAAGAAGCTTACTAGGACCTCCTGAGAGTTCAAGACAAAGCTCAACCCCGTGTTCTCAGCTCCAGCACCACACTGCAGCCAGCTGATGCTCTGGTGAGCCTCAAACTCCAAGGTCACTGACCTCTGCCCTCTCAAATTTGCTGTCTTCCCCTTGGTGAGAACACACTCTTCCAGTTCCCACTCCTATAACATGTCTTTCAAACTCCGACCCTATTTGCAAAGCACGTCTCAGTGCCAGCCATAGTTTCTTTTCCCATCCCTTGCAGAGGACTTCTTTTTCTTCAGAAATCTTTCCTTTAGGACATGTTCTTCCTCCTTTTCTCCCTACTTTAATAAATACAAAACCTCTGGCTTTGTTTAATCCTTTTTAATAGGATGAGAGCCTAGAAGGGATCCCTGGCTCCCAGTATCTGGAAACATGGTCATTATCCAGGAATGCGCGATGTCCCTCCGAGTGTCAGAATTTGGAATTAATACAGAACAGCACACCTGCGCTTGTGAGCATGGTCTTGGTAGTGGTCAAGTTGATGAGAAGTCGAGCTCTTATCTAGACTTGGCCTCCTCAGCTATGAAAAGGACCCTGGGCATAGAGCCCACAGTGGCCCCTTCGAACCCTTATATGTGATGACTCACAATCACTCCCGGTCTTGCTCCCATAGGAGCACATTGTGTTCTGCAAGGCTGTGGCCGGCAAGTCACCTGCCAGAATAAAAAAAAACAAATATTGAGCCACTCCCAGCCTCACCCCAGGGAAACAAGCTGAGTTTTGAGAGATTGCACAGAACTGAAAAGTTCTCAGCGCTGCTGATCCTCGTTCTCAGCATAAGCTCATCGTGGGAACCCCGCTGCACAGATGCAGTCAGTGGCGAGCAAGGCTGTAGCCAGGGCCACACGATCGCATAACCCACTCC
>PVKN010035362.1:0-11649 GCA_004027915.1 Capromys pilorides | reverse complement strand
CCCGGTTCCACAAAAAAAAATAAATAAATAAAATAAAAATAAATAAATGTGGTGGAGGTAAATGCAGGCCTCCTACCTAGCCCAGCTCACAGCTCACCTTCCCACAATTCCCTTCAGAGCTCACCTTCCCAAAATTCCCTTTTACAAGCCACTCCCCCTTCTCCAATGAATAAAGCTTGAGTGCAGCCCTGGGTTGCTCTCTTGGTTCCAGAAAGCCATCTTCATGGTTGGACTTATTGGGGGCCCCTTGGCTTCCCAATAATTATATATATATATATATATATATATATATATATATGTCTTAGTGTCTTTGTTATCGCTGTGGGTTGCACTGGGAATGGTAGACTGGAATTAAGTTGAGAAAATTCCAATAACGGGTTTTAAGATTGTAAGCATAGACTTCTTGGGCAGAGACAAGAACCAGAAAGGGACTCCAACACTTGTGCCCCTGAGCCATCTCCCCAGCCCCTAGAGGTTACCTTCTTGCTGTGTCCTCCTATGGCTGAGAAAAGAGCCTGAGTCTCTTGCCCTTATAAATCCATTGTCTCATCATAAAGGCTCCATCCTCATGACCTTATCTAAACCCAATAATGTCTCAAAAGCTCCACTTCTTAGTGCCATCAGACTGGAAGTTAGATTTCCATATATGGATTTGGGAGCAGATACCCGGAGCAGTGGTTCATGAAAGATGAGACTGGAGGAGGCCTGATAGCTCAACGGGCTAAAGCCTAAAGCACCTGCTTAGGCAGAACACGGCAGCCAGGCCAGGTGTGCTGTGCCAGCCCCACCCAGGGGCCCGCCGAGACAGCGATTGAGACTGGGCAAGGTGGCATGCGCACCTATAGTTCTGAAATTATAGGAGGCTGAAAACAGGAGAATCACTACGAGTCCAGTCTATGTAGTAAGATCCTATAGACCCTGTAGAGCCTGCTCTAACTACAGAAAAGAAAAGAAAGATGAGACTGGGGCTGACATCTGAATTCCTGACTTGTGTTGGCACTTCATATATCCAGCTTTGCATTATATAACCTATTAATTTTTTTCTATATCTTTGTGTATCTCCTAAGTCTGAGAATTGCCCTATGAGAAAAGTACTTAATATTTTCACCTTGCTGCTGAGAATTTTGAGGCTTGAAAATGCCCCACAATGCTTTAGAGGTTGTACAGCCGCTTGGAAAGGACAGTTAAGGATTTTAACGAAGGCCTGGAGGACTTTGAGAAACTAGTAGGCAGTAGAACAACTAGATGCACTATCTGGGTTGATTAGTCATGTCTGTAACTGTAACAGCAGTAAGAAGTGCTGGAGGAATGCCAGGGCCTTGGAGTAGGACCTCAGGGCTGATTTAGTAGGGATGGAAGGATAAGTTACAGAGCATTCAAGAATGGGCACTGGTGAAGCTAGTAGTGATACAGCAATCTGGGAGAGGACTCAGTTTTCAGCAGATACTTGATGCTTTCACAGTATTATACCTTACAATTACTGTGTTCATTAAGGGGTCTGTGTTGTTCTTACTTCTAATTTGGTAGTATAGATAGGCAAACTACAGCTGAAAACTTTATCCCAACATTATAACTAATCCACAGCTGAAGTACAGATTTAACAAAACAGTCATGCTTTGCTTAACTACAAGCATACATCCTGAGACGTGTGTCATTAGGCCACTTCATCAGTGTATAAACAACACTGTGCTTCTTACACAGACTAAGATGGCTATCGTGCCACTAGCTGATACAGTCTTATGAGGTCATCTTGGTATTTCAGGTCTATCACTAAAATGTTGTTGTATGGTTCATGGCAATACTAACCCTATATTTATAATATAGCATTGATTTTTTTTTTAAATCTTATTCTGTTCTAGTCTCTTCTGTGGTATTTTGGAACTGGAGGTTATCAAGAAGATTGGGCTCAGGAGATAGTTTGGCAGTCTAAGCGCCTGCCTGGCAAGCAGGACCCAGGTTTGATCCCCGGTACCAGCCCAAAAAACAGCATAGTGGCACATGCCTATAATCCCAGTGCTGGGGAAACTGAGACAGGAAAATTACTACGAGCCCAAGCTGGGTAGCGAGGCTCCGTACCAAATAAATAAAAGTTGTTTTTTCTTCTGTGGGACTGGCGATGGAACTCAGGCTCTTGTGCTTGCCAGGCAAGCGTTTATTCTTCTGAGCTATTTCCCCGCCACTCCCTTTTGTTTAAAAAACCAAAAGGAAGACATCAGAAGTTCTTTACATGTAGAGATAGCAAGGAGGACAGGGCTTCCAAAAGGCTACTTAGTTTTACAGTTAGATCACCCGGACCTCTCACAGAACATTCCAGCCAGTTTGGGAGGTGGAAACCAAACTGGACAACAGGGTGGTGAGCACAAGGAAATGAAGGAGAGAGAAGTGTTCCAGACCTTCCTACACCCATGTGTAGAAAGGAGGGAATCATGAAGAGAGAGGTTGAAAATGCCCATAAAGGAAAAGATAGCTTAAAGGGGTCGGGTAGGGCATGAAGCCACTTGGAAAGGGAGGATTTAGGGTGAGCTGGGACAAGGAGCACCACCGTGGTTCACCTTGGGAAGGAGGCACAGTGCTTCTTCAAATGGAGAAGGGATTAACCTAGATAGACGTTTGCGGAGATAAAAAGAATGATGACGAGCCATGGGGGTAGATGGAGTGTGAGCAGCTGACCCAAATTTTCACAGGAAAGCAGGAGGCAAGGTCATCTGCTTGGTGACTTAAGTAAATGGGAAATGTCTGGAACAGCTGCTAATAAGCATGAGCAAAGAAAGGAGAGAAATGCTCACAAGCCAGGGGCCAGGGGAGAGGCCTGGGTCAGCGATACCTGGGGGTTGCTAGTAGCAGAGGGTCTCTGCTCTTACCGCTTGGTACTGTCGCAGTGTGGGCCTCCTCTTCCCCTCAATTTGTATACGGTGCTCCAGTGCTTCAAGAGCTCCAGAAAGGTTGCTGATCCCTTGCTAAATGTACAAAGAACCCAAACCATTATATCCTGATTCTTTTTCTTTTCTTTTCTTTTCTTTTTTGGTAAGAGAAGGAATAATTTATTGAAAGAAAGAAAGCTTTTGTCTGAGAGGGACAGAAGGGGGCCCAGAAAGTGGACTGCCCAGCAACCCTACTTCTCCAGAGTGTTTATTGAGCAAAGCCACAAGGTGAGGTGGGCTTAAAGTGGAGATTAATCAATAAGATTACAAGTATAATAGCTCAGGTAATATTGGTCTAATGGAAAATCATAGCCTGGGTGTGAGGTGGGACCACACTATGATCAATAATAAGTATATAGGCCGGGTGTGGTGGCGTATGCCTGTAATCCCAGCACTTGAGAGGCTGAGGCAGCCTCCTGATGTGAGTTCAAGACCAGCCTGGGCTACAAAAGTGAGCTCAAGGCCAGCCTGAACTGCATAGCAAGACCCTGTCTCAAAAAGACCAAAAATAAGTAAATAAATATATATACAACAATTATAGTCACTAGGGTAATATTGATCAAATGGGGATCCAATGAGGAAACAAGTTACACAGCAAGTGGACAGGGACTTTCCTGGAAGGAGTGGGTTAAGGAGGTTTGGTGCTCCACCAAGGTAGTTGATGCTTATTTAGACTATTAGTCACTGCTCTTCAGCCTAGGGGAAGTATGTGGGTGAGTAGTTGTTTTTCTTGAAGCCTGGCCTTCAGTGAATGGGCCTCCAGCCACAGTTGCCTTCTGCACTGGTCTCTTGAGGACCCAACCCTGTCTGACTGCCCACAAGATTTCTACCTAACTTAGATATCTATAATATTCCCCCCTCTAAAGAAGTACCCGCAACTGCCGTAAGGAGCAAGGGTCAAAGACTCATTTAGCTCCTTCCAGATGAAGAGGGTCGCAGTTGTGATCAGCAGTAAGAGCTACTCCACAGTAGCTAAAGACCCTCAATAGGCACCCTGTGTTCTTGTCTTGAGTAGTTACACAAGTGATAGCATGCGTGTTAAAGAAACTTGCCTCCAGGCTTTCCAAAATAAGCTCCTTCTTTTGATTTCTGATTCTACATCCAATAAATCTCTTGACAGCACAGCTTAGCCCATCTGGACGAATCAGTCAGCCTTTATCATCAAGTGATATTTTTCTTCCTTTCCCCTCCTTGGGATTTGCAACCCTGTCTGCACACTGGAAATCCTTGGGGGAGGTTAAAAATGCTGATGCCTGGTCCCACACCTAGAGGTTGGCTTCGTCCATCTGGCTTCATGGCTGGCATCAGGAACCCTCTCCCTTTTCCAGTAATTCTAATATCTAAAGATTATAGCTGTTGGGGCCAGCGAGATGGCTCAGTGGTCTAGAGCGCCTGCTTGGACAAGCTTGGGCAGTCACAGGGACTGCAGTTCGATCCCCGGCACCACATGCTGTGCCAGCGCCCCCCCGCAGGGCAGGCTGTGCCAGCCAGAACACAAATAAATAAATGAGGTTTAAAAAAAATAAAATAAAATAAACTTAAAAAATAAATATAAAAAAATAAAGATTATAGCTGTTGGCTCCACTGCTACTCAAAATGTGGTCCATAAGGGGCCAGAGAGATAGCTCTGTGGCACAAGTGCCTGCCTGACAAGTGCAAGGTTGTGAGTTTGAACCCAGTCTCGAAAAAAAGAAAATGTGGTCTGTGGACCAGAAGTATCCACATTGTCCTGGGCACCATGCTGCTGTGTCCTGGAGTGCGAGAAAAGGCACCCATCAGCCAGTTATCAAGAGCTTCCCAGCTGAGCAAGCAGACGCTGAGCACTGAAGTTGGGGCTCGTGGGTTTAACAGTCTCTGTGCAGTTAGTTGGAACATTCTCCTGAGGTAACTTTCCTGGTTTCAGTACTGCAAGTCCTGCATCTTGGATTAGTTTTCAGTCCTGGGCATGTGGAATGGCTGTTATCACTGTATGATGTAATGTTTTGAACTGGTTTTCCTTGTCCTCAGCATCCCAGCCTCCACACAAGGTACTTGGAAGCAATAGTTCCAGTGAGGAGGACATCTGCTCTCATGGGGGTTAAAGTCTGGAGGAGAATACAGAGGCAGTGGCATGCAGGGGTGAGGGCTGTGCAGAGCCTCATAGGAGGATCCAATCCATACACAGGGCCAGAGGTTTCTGAAGGATGGGAGAAGCTAACCAGGTGGAGGGCAGGAGGTTCATATAAGGAGGAAAGAGTTTGGAAGCACAGGAAAGAGGGCGCACAGCCTGAGAAGAAAGAAACTGGTTCCTTTAAACCTAAAAGAAAGGATCCAGCAACTGTAGGGAGGGGGGATGAAAGATGGGAAGCAAGGTAGGCAGTAAATGAGCCTGGAGGAGGAGGCAGAGGCTGGCTTATGAGTCACTTTGTAAAACAAGTCAGCTAGGTGGGCAAGTCCTCAGAGGGGAATCCATGGAAGAATTTTAAGGTAAGGACAATCAACCATGCCACAGAACAGAATGGAGAAACACAAGTGAAAGGAAAGCCAGGAATCAAAATCGAAGCTTAGTTATTAGGAAGAAGCTGAGCGTAGTTCAGACTGAGACGTGACAGTTTAGATACCGAGACATGGATGGGTAGAAGAGACATCTGGGATGGAAGTGCCGCTGAAGAACATGGTAACCGAAGATAAACAGGTCTTCTCTTTTCTCTTTTTGGCAAAAATAGTTTTTAGATTTATAGAAAAGTTGTAAAAATAGTGCGGTTTCTATAACATACGCTGTGCCAAGATATCATGGTACAAATTCATGACGTCATTCAAGCTCTACTGGTTCTCCATTGATGTCCTAGTTTTTGATGGAAGGATCTCACGCTGTATTCCATACTTATTTATCCTTCAGTTCCCTTAGTCTGTAGCAGTTCCTTGGCTATTTCCTGTCTTCAGAATGCGACACACGATCAGTCAGTTGTTTTGTTGAGTGTCTCAGTGCTAGCCTGTAAGCATCAGGGTAAGCTCCACAAGGGCTGGGACCTGTATGATTGCTCCCGGGCAGATTCCTAGTGTCGGGAGCAGTAATAGTCTCACTGTAGATGCTGAAGGAATGACAATGTGCTAGCCACAGAGATGGCAAAAACATGATTTCTAGCTCTCCCCTTCCCCACCTTAGCAGTAAGGAGAAAACACTGGTTAGAGGGGGCAAAGGTTTTTTTTGAGTCAGTCTATGAAAGTACTCAAATACCTAACTGGCCAGATTGCACTGTGTTATTTCTGAGCCCCAGTGGATGCTAGGCATGGTGGGCAACATGAAGGTGAACTGGACACATGGAACAAGCTTCCCTGAGCCCTCCTCTAGGGAGAGAGGGAAATGAAAATCCAAGTGATGATAGGGTAGACAGGCTGAGGCAAGTAAATACTATAATAGGAAGAGCTAAAGAGTGGGTGGGAGGCCCTGTCAGGGTGATGCTGAGGTAGACCTGGGAGGAGTTTGGGGTTTGGGATGATGCAGGAAGAGGAGAAGGGAGTCCCTGGAAAGTTAGCCTCTGAACAGCATTCAAAAGGCAGAGACTCCTGTGTGTATTCCATGTGTGGCAGATAGTAGGGACTGGCCCGAATATCTGCTGGGAAATTAGGGTGACATGGCTGGAGCTGAACCAAGACACCAGGCAGCCCTTGCTTGTCCCTGTGCTGAGAACATTTAACTTCTGTCCATGAAAATGAAAAGCAAGAGAGTGAACTGCCCTTATTCTGTGAGGCCACTGTGGCAGAAGTGGACTCAATTTCTTTCACCTCTTCAGTGCAAGGGGTAACTTGAGGGAAGCAGCAAAATGGGAGTGCTCAGGGGGCTCTAGTCCTTGCCTGCTACTCTTCATGTGCACCTCATTCACATCCTGCACTATCCCACCCTACCACACCCCCTCATCTTTGCAAGTGCTGGAGGCCCCCTTGCCTCATCTGGTGAGCTTTTGCCTGTTTCCTCCTGCTAGCTAGAGGTTCTGGCTCTTCTGTCTGTGAAGCCACCCGCCACTCTCTCGAACAGAACCAACCCCTCCCTCCTTTCTGCCCATGCAAAATAAGCATATCTTTCCATCAAAATCACTATAACAGCTATTGCGCAAATACTTACCTCACGTGTTACACTAAAAGGTCACTGAGTGAAGGAACCATATTTATTTACCTGCTTGCCTAGCACCATGCTAAGTAGGTTCTTGAAAAAGTAGCTGCTAAATTTAATTATGTTTAATTAAATAGTAGAAAGAGCATTGGGTTTGGAACTAGGAAACTTCAAGTCCACACCCAAATTCTACAGCCAATAAACAAGTTACTTGGCTCTTCTGAGTAGAACTGTCTTTCACATGGGGATAAGGGATGGCAACCTCTATGTCATACCACTGTCATGGAAGACCCCATTATATTCCAGGAGCATAATGGCTGTATTCTGCCTTTTACACTTAAGCCACCCATCGTGACTTACTCAGAGGTCAGAGAGTTTGTAGAGGGGCAACTGGCAAAGAACAGATAGTGTAACTACTGGGGGTGTGCCACATGCCACACAGCATCAAGTGAAAGGTAAAGGACACCCTTGAATGTTTGAAGCAGAAATTCAGTGGAATTAGTTTGGCCAAGAGATCATGGATCTGAGAGGGGAAGCCCTGTCAGTCAGCAGAGCGATGACAAGGACTGCAGCAGGACCCCAGGAAGTTGGCACAGTTCAGCTGTGGTCCAAGGCCAACACGGTGCACTGCCGTCAGATCTGAGATTGCGTGTGATCCTGCTGGGCCTCACCTCTAGACTGTAAGCTCCATGAAAGTGGAGGCCTCAGCTGTTTGTTGGTGACTATCCTGCCCTGGTTAGGCCAGCACATGTGTAACAGTGACACCCACATGTTACTCACCCTCCTTGGACCTTGATTCTCTCATCTCGAACATGAAGGAAGGTTCTATTCTCAAAGTATGCTATTCTGTGAGGAAGAAAGCCTGGTAACATCTTTTAGCATAGTGGGAGTGTTAAAAAAAAAAAAAAAAGCCCACACTACTTTGGTTCTGTGTCTACAGGATCTCCCTGGGTCTGAGCAAGTCTAAAGAGATGGGAAAGGCCTGAGAAGCAGGGCAGGGCAAAGGCCACATGGCTGGCATTTTCTTTTGGCCCCCTGTCCAGAAAATGGCCTGCAGGTAAGAGTTCTGGTGGAAAACAAAAAGGGTGCCTGGGTCTTGAGTGAGAAGCACTGGAAAGAGGGACCTTGGTCTGTTCCCAGGACTTGGACTTTGGCATTCCTCCTTGTCAACTTGTTGCCTCCCCAGCAACATGAGGTAGTTGTGACCACCATGTTTACCCCAGGTGGAGGAACTTCTCTGTCTCCTTCCACAGAGAAATCCCTGGAGCTGAATGAGACTTACAACTCCCATAGTTAATGCCCCAGGGAAGGAGAGGTGATGAGGACTCTCTAAGCCCCATCGAGTGTGTAGAGAAAGGAAGACGAGCTCGAGCTTCTGTAGTGCAGAGCTCCAGGCCCTTTCTGTGCTTCCAAGGGTCACACTTCTTTGTGTTTTCAGAAAGGCTCCTCCTGCCGGAAATGCGTTTTGCTGTCTCACCTCAGCCAACTTTAGGCCTACTGCAGATACATCTCCACAGCACTGTGCAAGCTGCACTGTCTTAGTTGCCCCAGCTGCAGTCACATGACTGGCAAGTAGATCTCTAAGAGCACCTGAGGTATGTTCCATTCACTGTGGCACCCAGAATCCCCCACGCAGTTCTGACACACAGAAGCTGTTCAACAAGTATTTTCTAAATGAATGAACTAGAACCATATGGAAGAAAGATAACACAAGATGATAGCATGCTTTAAATAAAACCCAGTCACTAGCTTCCATAAGACAGGTCTATGGTCTGTGAAGCCAGGAGTCCATTTCCTATAATATCCTTTTTTTTTTTTTTTCGTCTTTTTGAGACAGGGTCTTGCAATGCAGTTCAGGCTGGCTTTGAGCTCACTTTTGTGGCCCAGGCTGGTCTGAAACTCACACTGATGCTCCTGCCTCAGCCTTCCAAGTGCTGGGATTACAGGCATGTGCCACTGTGCCCAACTATTTCCTGTTATTTCTGTAAGCATAGAACCTAACTTTGAAAAACAAACTCACAACATAAAGGAACTTTGGGGCAGTGTCCAAGTGTGCTGAGTGGACTCAAATCTTGAAGAGATTTTCAATAAAAATTGGATTAAAAGTTGGTGGGTTAGCTCTAAATTCACTGGAAATTAAAACTAACCATGAATTCATCCTCATTCTGTCAATTCTTTTTCCCTAGTCTCTTGCAATCTCTAAACATTCCATATTTTACAAAAGTATATTCATGTGCTAAGAAGTAAATGGATGCGTAGTCCTGAGGCTGGAAAAGAAGAGGAAGGAGGAAGCCTTCCTCCTCCTAGAAAGTGGAGTTGAGGACAGAGGCATCTCCAGCCAGATGGCAGGAGTTCGTGCTCTGCCTGCCATTCAGAGCGGTCACGTCACCTCTTAGGATTTCTGTTCCTCCTTCCAAACCATAGAAATATGAACTTGTTGCTGATAGATGCATTAGACAATAAGG
Source organism: Capromys pilorides (assembly GCA_004027915.1). Lineage (NCBI taxonomy): Eukaryota > Metazoa > Chordata > Mammalia > Rodentia > Capromyidae > Capromys > Capromys pilorides. The sequence continues at coordinate 2,173 of PVKN010035362.1, read as the reverse complement.
AGACTTCTGGGTTCACAGGTCATATCTTGTTATTATGAAGAACTTCAAACATGTATAAAAGTAGCAAGCATCCTAGCAGTGGGATAAATACCATGTACTCATCAACTTTAGCGGTCACTTACATGGTCAGTTTTGTTTCATCAACAATCACTGGATTATTTTGAAGCAAATTCCAAGCATCATGTCATACAAATATTTTCAGACTTGAACTTGCATTCATCGGAAGAATGAGCAATTAGTTTAAATCATGAGGAACCTCTCTCTAGGGCCACTTTCCAATAAGCACTTACTTTTGGGAGATTAAATACCTTGGAAATCATATTTACTCCTTTGGAGCAAAACATGCGGCAGTGGGTAGTGTGGAATGTTAGCATCGGCATTGCAAAGACCAGAGCTCTAGGCTGTCTCTCAAACAAAGATGTAGACAAGGCAGGGCCACTGAGAGGACCAACTCCCTCAGCACCTCTGCCTGCTGTGCTAAGTGCTATATTTCATGACCAGATACACACACACCTTGCACCTCTCACTCATGCACTCCCACGAGCACACACGCACACCAGGAATGACACCTCTGCACCCCCACTCACACTGCTCACACTCACCTGCAGCTGCAGGCTTTGCCAGTTGCTTTCTAAACACATTGGAGAACCATGAGCCCCACTGCTGCTAAGCTTTTCCTTCTCAAAGTAGCACATTGCTCCAGGAAACTTCAATCTGTGGCTCCTGGAGAGACTGCCACTGGATGAGTCAAAATACACAATCCACACCCACTCTGTGTGCCAAAGCCTTCCTTTGGGGATGCCAGGTTAAAGAGAGGATTGCACAGGGGCTGGGCTACTTGTGCTGATGATCACTAACTGTTCACACGCCTGCGGTCCCATCTTGGGAGTACTTGTGCACGGGACGCTGTACATTGCCTAAGTGTGTCTCTACCTGTCGCAAAGCACTTAGTGCCTAGGTCTTACACCTGGGTGTCCACCACTGCAGTGGACAAAGCAGGAGAGGGCAGAAAGAGACTAGCATTTCTTCACAGCCCTCTTCACGCACTGTGGTAGGCACTGTCTACTTAAATTCTCAAAACAGTTCTATACAGTACTTTTATTACCTTTATGCTTCAAATGGAAAACACTGAAGTCCAGAGGAATTCATTGATTTTTCCTAAAGTGACAGAGCTAGTAAATTCTAAAGCCTGGACTCAAGCAGGCTGCTCTGTCCATAAAGTACATATCCTGTGTCCCCTCTACCTTTTTTTTTTTTGTACCAGAGATTGAATTTAGGACCTTGCACTTGCCAAATGCCCTTTTATCTATACTAGGAATTCCCAATTTTTCCAAGTATAAGAAACTGCTCTGGGCCAGTGAGATGGTTCAGCAGTCTAAAACGCCTGCTTAGGAAAGCTTAGGCAACTGCAAGGACCATGGTTCAATCCATGGCACCACATGCTGTACCAGCCCCACCCCCACCCCCAGCGCAAGCTGAGCTGGTCATAATAGAAGAAAAAAGACAGTAAGTAAGAAAGAAAGAAAGAAAGAAAGAAAGAAAGAAAGAAAGAAAGAAAGAAAGAAGTTGCTCTGTTATGGTTTGCAGTCATGGGGTGGGGACTTCTAGAGTTTGAGATTAACTCATGATTCACTGGGATTATGGGATTTAGTACTGCTGGGGCATGAGTGCTACACCCAGCCTGAGGCAGATAGCCTGAATGCAATTTAAGAGAGACAGAGAAACAGACTTCCTCTCTCCTGCCGTTGTTGCTGCTGCTCCTCCTTTGGCTCCTCTTGTTCTTTGCTGCCACCATGAACTGATGCTCTCTGCCATGCGCCACTCTGCCTCAGAGTCAGCCAAGCATGGACTGAAACCTCAAGTAACTGTGAGCTAAACAAACCTTTCCTTCCTTCATTTTGGGTGTTAGGTATTTGTCCCAGCAATGAGAGAAGAGTAACTGAGACACGTTCCTTATTTAAATTTTTAAGCTTTTTATTTTGAAATAATTCAAACTTAGATTTTAAAAATCCATAAAAGGTGGCATAGAATTCCCTGGTACCCTTCACCTAGCTTACCCAAATGTTAACATTTTTGATAATCATAATACATTATCTAACACCAGTAATTTAACATAAATATAATATTATTAACTAATCTACTATTAAATCAACTGACCTACCAACTAATCTTA
>PVKN010035361.1:0-11649 GCA_004027915.1 Capromys pilorides | reverse complement strand
TGTTTAACCCTTAAGTCCTTGATTTCTGTTCAGCTGTGTTATGCCTATTTTTATTCCTTCTTTTGAGTTCTTACACTAGGGAGACTGTACGATATTTACACATGTAGATCTGGTTTATTTCACTTATGAGTATATCTTCAAGATACATCTATTTATATATGAAGTCTTCTAGTTTATCATTCTTTATAGCTGAGTAATATTCCGTTGTATAAAAATACCACATCTTTTTCAGCCATTCTTCAGATGATGGGCATTTTGGTTGTTTTCAAGATTTGGCTGTCATAAATTGCGCTGCTATGAACATCGGTGCACAGATATCACTATGATATGATGTTTTCAGTTCTTCTGGGAAAATTCCCAGTAGGGGAATAGCTGGATTGAATGGGATTTCTAGTTCTAGTTTTTGAAGGAGCCTCCACACTGCTTTCCATAATGGTTGCACCAGTCTACATTCCCACCAGCAGTGGAGAAGGGTTCCTTTTTCCCCACAGCCTCTCCAACACTTGTTGTTACTTGATTTCTTTATGATAGCCATTCTTTTGGGGTGAGACCAACTCATTACCACAGACAAACTCAGGCGTGCGCACAGCCATCATGCAGCACAGAACTGTTCCTACTGAATTAAATTTTACTACAGGTCCATGGGCAACATGAGGAACTTCTGCATGAAATTTTTTCTTGTACTGTAATGATATTTCCATTTTTATGAATTATTGATTGTCTTGTCACACCCTAAAATTTTATGTGTACCAATATCTTAAAAAGCATTTTCTTTGTGAAGACAAAAGGGAATGAAGTTTGCTCAGTGGAAGGAGTAACTGTGTCCCTAAGGACTTCCATATTCACCGGAACCACTTCATAGACACTCTCCATCTTGGCTGCTGGAAGAAGGAAGCCAGGTTTCACTCCTGCTTTCATATTTTTACTCTACTTTTCTCATTTATCTTTATTTATCATAACATACAAGTATTTTGCAAGTCCTTTCAAATCTTTAGGACCAGTGTGGGTGACAGGCACATATCCTCAAATAATCATAAAGGCCTGGCCCAAGAAGCAGCGCTGCCAAGGCTGACTGTGAGGCACAAGGACACGGGAAATGAGTTTCCTCAGCGTGGTCGCAACTGCTTCCCCCTAGCGTGAGAAACCCCAAACTGATATGGCACCTATACCATTTTCATGGCATATTTTTATCTAAAATAAACTCTTGCATCTTTAAAAAAAAAAAAAAAAGAAAGAAAGAAAGCATTTCAGTTTAATCTATTCCACTCTTCACCACCCTCTACCTCTATATCCTGATGCCCAGGCCAGTGCCTGTCTCTAACCTTCAATGTATTTGCAAAATTTCTTTAAAGTACGGTACAGAGCCAGCTGAAAAGCTCAGCGGATTAAAGCGCCTGCAAGTAGGTACAGTGGCGTGCTGAGATGGCAATTAAGACTGGGTGTGGTGGCGCGCGCCTGTAATCCCAGCTCTTGGGAGACTGTAAACAGGTGGATCACTACAAGTCCGATCTAATAGTGAGACTCTGAACACCCTGTAGACCCTTCCCTAATATATATATATGTATAGTACAGTACAGTACAGTTGAGGAGAAAAGCGGAAGATAAAAGTTAAATCAAGGCAGTCAAGATTGCACAGAAAATGGGAGGGAATGTGTTTGTTTGTGGAAGAGAAAGTTACACCTATATGTGTCTGACTTGAAAGAAGGTGACACAAGGTACTTGGCCTAGCCCATTGATTTATCACCTGCCTTCTTGAATGCCAGCTATGACTGTAGGGCAGCGCTGGAGGCTCACTTCACAAACTGTGTCTCTATGCTATGTAGGTTAATTACATAGCATAGTAACTGCATAGCAATGTGTGACAAATAATTTCTAAATTATTATTGAATTTTTAAGTGCCTTACTTAAACATTTTATGCTGGAGTCAAAATTCAAATTTTTATCAGTACATATTTGCAGTCACAATGGATGCATTCATTGTGAGGTGTCAGTACATGTACGTAACATATTTTAACCCTTTTTAAGTTCCCTTTTCATTTATTTCCTCCTACATTTTCCTTGCACTTCCTCACCCCCTTCCATCTCAATCTCTTTCTTCCCTGTTATCTAACTTTCACTTTGCTGTTTTTTTGTATCTTGGGTTTCCTATATAATATAAACTATGTGATATTTAGGCTTGTGTGTCTGATTTATTTCACTCAACTTTATAGTTTCAAGATGCATCTATTTTCCTACAACTGACTCAAGTTTTTCTTTTATAGCAGTGTAGTACTCCAACATGTAAGTACTACATTTGCTTGATCCATTCACCTTTTGATGGGTATATAGGTGGGTTCAAGATTGAAATATTGTGACTAGTGCTTGTATAAGTGTTAGCATATATGTGTCACTGTAATAAGTTTTCATTTCTTTTGAGGAGATTCCAAGGAGGGAAATAGCTGGGTCGGATGAAATTTCTAGTTTTAGTTTTCTGAGAAACCTCCATGCTGATGTCCATTGCGTTGCACTAGTTTACATTTCTACCAATAACAAAGAATTATTCCTTTTACTTGGCAGCCTTGTCAATATTTGCTGTTTCTGCTTTCTTAGGAATAGCCACTATTTCTGCAGTAAGTCAAAATCTCACAATTGTTTGAATTTGCATTTGTAATGGCTGAGACAATGAACATTTTTTCATGTGTTTATTAGCCCTCCATATTGTTTCTTCTGAGAAGTATTTGTTAATTTTCTTGCCCATTTTATGCTTGGGCCTTTTAATTTGGAGAGGCCAGTTTTTTTTTGTGTGTGTGTGGTACCGGGGATTGAACTCAGGACCTTGCACTTGCCAGGCAAGCACTTATTCCACTGAGCTGTCTCCCTGGTCCTTGGAGAGGCCAAATTTTTAAGATGCATTATATATTCTAGAGATTAGTCCTCTGAGGAATATCAAATAAGTTTCCCATTATGTAATTTTTTTGGTCGCTCTGTAGCTGTTTCTTTTGCTGTGAAGAAACTTTAATTTGACAGGGTCCTATCATTGATGCTCAGAAAATCCTTGCCTACACCTATGTCTTCAAGAGTTTTAGCTATTTTACCTTCCAATAGATTAAGTGCGTCTATTCTAATATTTAGCCCTTTAATCCATTTTGATTTTTGTTTATTACATCATCTGAGATATGGATCTAGAGTCAACATTTTTCACATGCATAGCTAATTTTCCAAGCACCACTTATTACAGAGACTATCTTTGCTCCAATGTAAGTTTTGGGCCCCTTTGTCAAAACTCAGCTGAATGTGCTTCGGTTTGTTTCCTCCACCTTTCGTTTTGTTCTATTGATCCACATATTTATTTTTCCCTAAACCATGCTGTTTTTAGCACTGTAGCTTTGTAGTGTAGTTTAACACCTAAGATTATGTTTCCTCTTGCCTTGCTCTTGTTGCCCAGTATTGATTTTACTGTTTTAGGAATCTTTTGGTTCCATGTCAATATTAGGACTGTTTTCACTAGTTCTGTAAGGAATGCTAGTGGTATAGCATAGCATATACCAAAAGGGACCTCTTTGATGTCCCTTTTCAACTATTGTATTTTTTATTGCAGAGATCTTTCCTGTTCTTGGCTAGGTTAATTTCTAGGCATTTAATTTTTTTTGATGCTATTGTGGAAAGTATTGTTGCCCTAACATCTTTCTTAGAGAGTTTATTATTAGTGTACAGGAATGCCAATTTTGTGTGTTGCCTTTATATTCTACTATGCTATTGAATTTGGTTATTAATTCTAAGGATTTTTAGTGGAATTTTTCAGGTCTTATGAGTAGAAGATCATGTTGTCTGAAATGATAATTCAAGTTTTTTTCCTATACTTATCCCTTTTACTTATTTTTCTTGTTCATGTTTTGAGCACTATATTGAATAGGTAAAGTGGTGGTAGACAGCCTTATCTTGGTCCTGATTTTAGAGGGAAAATTTGGTTTTCATTATGTGAAACACTCTGTAGATATCTATAAATAGATATCTGTAGATATCTATAAATTGAAAATTTTATTCTACTCTGATATTCTTTTCTATTGGCTAGTTGATCTATTTGTGATAGTTTGGTAATGAGGACCCCGATATAATTGTGTTGTTGCTCATCTGGTATTATACGTCCAGTAGTACATGTTTTATAAAGTTGGGCAAGCCAATGTATGATGCATAAATGTTGTTATCTCTCACATAATTTTAAAATCTTGTTTGTTTTTTAAAGAATACAAAATGGTAAAAAAAGAAACAATACAGAATTTCATTAAACAAAGTGATAGGAATTCAACAATGGTTGTTGTATTGTATGATGTTATTTTCAAATTAGTTGTTTAGGTTACCAGATACAAACCTGTGAAATTGGTTTTAAAAAAAGTTACATAAGAAATCAGAGAGGCTGAGCAGATAGCTCAGTAGAATAGGCACCTTCCAGGCAAGCACAAGGTCCTGAGTTCAATCCCTGTCCCCATAAACTGTATAAATAAAACAAAACAAAATAGAAAGTAAAAACAAGAGGGCTTCAGAGTAAGTTCAGCAACATAAGCACCTGCCTGGAAAATGCAAGGTCCTAAGTTTGGTCCCTGGTACCAAATGCTGTGTCAGCCCAGGAACTCTGAGCATGCTGTTCTGGCCCTGAAACTGGGCATGGTGGTGCACATCTGTAATCTCAAGGCTGGGGAGGCTGAGACATGGGGATCACCGGGAGTCCAAGCTGCACAGTGATACCCTGTATCAAATAAAAAACAACAAAAAAAGAAATTGAAAAGTGAAAAAAATTTAAGCATTAGCTGTTCCTTTCAATATACCAGCAGAAATCAGCAGTACAATTATCCAAAGCATATTGCATATATACATAAACATATCTTTTTCTCTTCTTTCTTTTGTCCTTTTCTTCATCCCAGCTTTTCCTTCCCATTGAACAAATTCTTTCCCTTTCATAGTATCTATTGTATCTTTCAGATTTTATTTACTCTTTCAGGTTCTCACACTAGGGAGACAATATGATGTTTGCACATGCAGGTCTGATTTATTTCACTTTCTAGTATAGTATCTAGTTGCATCAATTTACCATAAAAACCTCAAATTTATCTATTTTTTGTGGCTTGGTAATACTTTAAGATTTCTACCTACTTTTGCAACCTTTTGGCCAGTTTTAGCTCTTTTGATCCCATTTTCTGAATGTAAGATAGCTATAGCTACACCTACTTTTTGTTGTTGTTGTTCCTATTGCATGGTATATTGATTGTTTTTCATCCTTTGATTTTTTAGTCTGTGAGGTTTTTTTGGGTGGAAGAGCTAAATGTGTTTCATTATGAACTGATAGTTCTCAACTGATTCCTGCCACTGCCTCCTTTCTCTGTTGTTGATTCCCAGCTTGTGTACATGAGTTAGGCTGACTGATGCTGTGCTGCCTGCTGAGACTGAGGCTGAAGAAAGCATCCAAATACAGTCACATATCTGATCTTTGCTGGATATAGGCTGTGAGTCAGGTGTCTAAGTGGATTGTTGGATTTAATGTTATTGATTACAGGTCTGGTTGTGCCCTTCTGTCCCCTTCGCTTACCCATCTCAGTTATTTTCCCTATCCAGGATCAGTTCAGCTGATTAGTTCTTACCTCTCCTTTCTGTACCAAGAGGAGGCAAAGTGTAGTGTTGGCTTGGAGTTGGTGGATGGGGCTACCCTTGAGCAGGGGGAGGGTGGGTGATAGGTGGTTTTGTACACCACAGGCCCACTTGCTCACTGGGAAGGGTATTGTGTGTCAAGTTTGAGCTTGCTTGCCTGTCTTGTGGGAGAGACTGCACATCCTGCATGAGCCTGCTGCTCATGTAAAGGATGGGTTGCTGTCATCTGACACAGGCCTGCCTGTTTGTTTGAGGTACACTTTATTTCTGTCTCTTGTCTAATTGCTCTGGTTAATGTTTTGAGGTCTATATTAAACAATACAAATGATAATGAACATCCTTTTCTTGTTCCTGGTTTTAGAATGAAAGCTTTCTGGTCCTCCCCACTTCATTTCATGTTGGTAGTAGTTTTGTCATGAATTGCTTTTATCAGATTGACGTAAGGCTCTTGGATACCTACTTTCTGCAGGTTTTTTAAAAATCATAAAGATGTGGATTTTCTTAAAGGTTGTTTTCCTCATCAATTGAAATGATCATGTGAGTTTATCTTTGCTTCTATTTATGTATTTAGTCACTTTGTTGTTGTTGCTGAGACAAAACACCTGATGCCCAAAGTTAAATGGGGAAAGGTTTATTTAATGCATAGCTTGTAGAGGCTTCAGTCCATGGCTGGCTGGCTCCCAGTCAAGGTGGCACATAGCTGAGGAGAGTTACAGGGGAGAACAGTGAATGGTGCCACAAGACATCAAAAGCAACAAAGAAGGGGAAATAAGACTTTTTCTATCCCTTTTATTTATGCAAGCTACTGGCCATAGGAAAAACATAGCACTTGCACCTTTTTTTTTTTTTAAATCATTAAAGAACACATTTTATTTCCCTTTCTCTGTGCACGTTACCTTCAGAACTGCACAGGCCTTCCATCAGCCAAGGCTTAAGTTACCAGCTAATCTGTGGAGATATGGTAGGTGAGGTTTTGCGGTGTTGGGGATTCAACCCAGGGCCTCATGCCTCCTAGGTGAGTGCTCTACCACTGAGCTATATCCTAACCTGTGTTGCTGCATTTAAAAAGTGTTTGTTGCCATTATTTGCTCAATATTTTTAATCTTTGAAAGGGATCAGTCCCAGCAACTACAGGACACCTATCAGCATGACAGGCTCCGTATCACCCACCGCTTCACCTCTCATTGCCACCTGCTATAGGACCTCCTTGGCTTCACCATCCAGTTTATCAATCCAGGCTGGCTGTGAGTTTATCATTTAACTCTCCAAGTGAATTTGCTTTTTTTTTTTTTTTTTTGGTCTTTTTGAGACAGGATTTCAGTATGCTGTTCAGGCTGGCCTTGAGCTCACTTTCTGTAGCCCAGGCTAGTCTCAAACTCACACAGATCCTCCTGCCTCAGCCTCCCACGTGCTGGGATTACAGGCATGCGCCACCACAGCCCGGTTTGTGAATTTGCTTTTGATTTGTATTGGTCTGTGTTTACAGTACACAACAACCACATGCTTGTTGGTGGGCGGTCCACGGACAGAACATTTTTCACGTCCTCCTCCCGCCTCCTCCCTCCAGCTCTTAGTCTCTTTCTCTTTGCAAAAGAGTAAAAGCCTTACTTTCAAATGTCTTTTATTTAGCTCTTTCTATTTTGGATTTCTCATGTAAGAGAAAGCATATGATTTTTAAGCTGTGTCCGACTTACTTCATACAGTATCCGTTTTCCCACCAGTGACTGAAGTGCACCTTCCTTGTGGCAGAGGCGCACTTCACTGTGTGTGAACACCACGTCTCCACACCTGCTGATTCACGCATCTGCTGCTGGGCAGGCAGGGCACTCACAAGATCTAGCCATTATGGGCTGCTGGCTACTGCTTAAGATGCTCTCTTTCCTCCCATTTTGTGATTTCTGTCTGAAAGCCCATCGTACACGGTAGTTTTTGCTTTTCTTTCTTCACACGGCAGTCTCTCTGCTGGGCCCTGGGGGTCATACACTCAGCACAGTACCTTTCAGGAGCACCTGTCCCTCACCCTGGGAACAACCCTACTCTGGTCCTGAGCTGATGCCAAGCAGGCACGTGGCTATCACCACACACGGTCTCATGATGCCAGGATGTGTGGGGAGTCCTTCCACCCTTTCGTCCTTGGGAAAGAAGGTGGCTCTGCTCCTGATACTGGGCGCTCATGTGGCCTCTGTCCCTGTGGGAACCGGTCTTGGCTCTGTGAGGCGTCTGCCACCAGTCCTCACTCGCAGCTGCAGTTCCTGCTTCTCTCAGAGTAGCTTCATGATTTTAACTTGTAAGGTTTGATTATCACCTGGGTGTGCTGGCCTGGCAGACACACACCCACCCTGCCCCCCACCTCCGACCCCAGCACTATTGGCCATAGCTGCACCACTAGGTTTCAAGAGCCCAGCCATTAGGGCAGAATACACAGGGTGTCTTTGTGATGGAGGCTTAGGGGCCTCAGGACAGAGATCTAGGCCATACCTGAAGGCTGCCATGTGTCAGCCTCTAGCAGACAGACCCTCTGCCTCATACCTACAGGGAGCCTGGTCCAGTTCTGATGGGAGAAAGGGTCAAGGGCTGCTGAGGGTCTGGCAGGGGGTTCTCAAGTGTAGAGTGGCCCCCAGGGAGTTCTGCAGGGTCTCACGGTCTCCTCTCTCATGTGTGTGGGGGTTCACAAGGATTAGGGTGGGACACCAGGCAAAGCCTAGCCCCATGGGAGGTCATAGAACTTCAGACCCTGTCTCTGTTGCTCAAGCACTTTGAAATGGCACAGGTGGGCCACAATTGGGATCCTGTCAGCCCCAGGCTCTTGCCATATTCCAGCCCTCAACAGGAGTAATTCACCTCCAAAGCCACTGCTATAGGTGCCCTGTCTTGAAGCTAACCCCACCATACCCAGGACACATCTGACAGGTTTCTACTGCACACAGGGGTTTACTTTGCCTCTACTTCAGAGACTGGAAGAAGTTCAGTGCACAAACATACGTACAGGCGTGGGCACACTCACTCAGGTGGCAGGGACCCTTGGGACATGAGTTGCTTTTGCTCCACAGGGCTCAGCCCCAGAGGGTTGCTTCAGTTGCTCAGGAAGACCCAGAGTGATGCTGGCCTGGCCTCACCTGCTGAGGTCATCTACAGGGTGTCCAGCTAGGTGGAGGGGCAGTAGCCACCTCAGTTGGAGTCATAGGCTTCCTGCTTACCAGGGACGTTCACAGCAGAGAGCAGACTGTCCTGCTGGCCTTTCAGCCTTTCATGAATCAGCTCTGCGATGGCCCATTGTGTCTGCTTTTCCAGCTTCTCCAGCTTATTGACCACGTCTCGCTTGAGGTCCCAGTCAGGCTTCCAGGGTGCCAAGTTGTCCAGGTCCACTTCTTCAATGACAGGCTCAGGCTTGGCGGCCTCCAGTTGCTCTTTTGCCTTCTCTTTCACTGCAACTGGTTTGGCCTGGGGAATCCTCCTCCCCTTTAGGTCCTCATCTTCCAGGCTGAGCTCCCTATGCTTCTTGCCATCTTCCTCCTCTTCTTGGAGCTGCTTGGTCTTCAGCTCTCCATCTTTGTCCTTGTGCCCAGTTTTCTCCCATAGCACCTTCAGCCTTTCTTTTCTCTGCAGCACTTCTTCAGTCTAGCTGGCCCACATTGGCCATAGTAGCTGCCATCTTGCCCGTGACCCTTTTTGTCAATGTCAGCTATCTGTATGAGTAACAGCCTTTGCTTGACCAGTTTGCTCTCTGTGAGAGCCTGAGAGAATGTTTTCTCTTTAGGTGACTCTCCTTAGGCACACTATACATCATTGATCCCTTTCCTCTGTGGCCCCATAATCTCCTTGAACAGAAAATTTGGAACACTACTGAGCTATAGAATGTTACAGTACATGTTCTCTTATGTCCTGAGTCCTCACTGACCTTGAAGGGCTATCCTTGTAGCCCTTCTTTTTCTCTAATTTTTAGTCTGCAAACTTAGGTTCTTAACCCTCCAGAAGAGAAGCTTAGTGATACTATTACTCTATAACACAGGTACTTGAACTTATCATCACTGTCTTTCTAAATATTAAATGCCTTAGACTTAACATGGAACTGGTATTTTCCATCAATCATTGATATTCCAGCAAATCTCTATAGAATGTAATTTAGAAAAACTGTTACACTTTTTTACACAGAAATTTAGAAACCTAAGCATACACAAAATTGTAGCAGGTCAAGCTTATGGCATTTTTCCTTGTCTCATATTCTCTTTAATTACTCTTTTTTGTTTTCTTTTAAAATAAACATTTACTTGAGATAATAACTGAAATTACACTAGAAGCAGCACACATTTAAAAGACCAGAATGACAAGCGTTCCAAGAATGGTTTTAGTCTTACACGTTGCTACTCTGAGTGTCAAAAGCCTGTTGGAGATTCTTAGGACCATTGTCTAATTCATCCTGTGTCCATAGTGCATAGTTTTTGCCCTGCCAAGTTTCCTAACTTTTCTGCTTGCTGTCGCTTCATTGTTTAATCCTTAAATTATTGAGTTCCATTCAGCTATATTGTGCCTTTTTATTTTTATTTCTTCTTTTGTGTTGTTACACTAGGGAGATTATATGATGTTAACACATGTAGGTCTGGTTTATTTCACTTATGAGTATATCTTTAAGATACATCCTGTATTGGGCAGGGTTTTACTTAGAGGAACAGAACATGTATCATATAAGGAATGGATATTAACACAAATATACAATCTATAAGGAATTATAAGATTGGCTTACAATAATCAGCCACAGAGTCAGATAAGGAAGTGTGCAGAGGGCCTCTGCATACTCCGCACTAAAGAATTCCATCACAAAGTCTGAAACTCACTGGAGTGCTCTGTGTAAGTCTCTGTCTGTCAGCTGATGGGTCTGTGATGGAAGACTGAAGTGTCTGTGATGAACGCTAAAGAGTCTGCGATGGAAGGCGAAAGATCCAAGCTGGAGGCTGAAGAGTCTGGCTGCAAGCCAGACAATGAAGTCCAGGCCAACTGCGAAGACTGAAGCTCCTCCAATGAAGTGAAGTCTTGACTCCTTCAGCCCCTTTTATAAACTCACTTTGTGCTGAGTCACTCTGAGGTGGGCCCATTGTGCCCTAGGGTAGAAACAATCATACCCCAGGGTGGGCCCTTGATCCCACTCTAGGGAGGAGCCAATCATATCCTAGGTAGGCCTTGGTCATGCTCTAGGGAGGAACCAATTGTACTCCAGGGTAGGTCCCCCACCAACAGGGAACCGGGCCACTGAGTCATCCAGCCAAGTTGACACAATGTATGAACCACTACACATCCACTTATATATGAAGTTTTCTAATTTATCATTCTTTATAGCTGAATAATATTACATTGTATAAAAACACCACATCTTTTTCAACCAATCTTCAGATGATGGGCATTTTGGTTGTTTCCATTATTTGGCTATCACAAATTGTGCTGCTATGAACATAGGTGGACAAACATCACTATGACATGACGTTTTCAGTTCTTCTGGGAAAGTTCCAACTAGGGGGATAGCTGGATTGAATGGGATTTCTAGTTTTAATTTTTTAAGGAGTCTCCACACTGATTTCCATGATATCTGCATTCCCACCAGCAGTGGAGAAGGGTTCCTTTTATTCAGCCTCTCCAATATTTATTGTTAGTTGATTTCTTTATGATAGCCATTCTTCCTGAGGTGAGATGGTATTTAAGTGTTGTTTTAATTAGCATTTCACAAACAGCTAGTAATGTGGAGCATTTCTTCATGTATTTATAGGCTTGTGATATTTCTTCCTCTGAGAAGTGTGTGTTCATCTCAGATGCCCATTTCTGGACTGGGTCTTTGATTTTTGAGACCCTAATAGTTTTCAGTTCTTTATAAATTCTAGATAGAAGACCTTTGTCTGAATACTTAATAGTTAAAATCTTTTGGAAATTTGTGGGTTGTCTTTTCACTCTGTTGGTAATTTCTTTTAAGGTGCAAAAACTTTTTAACCAGAGGAGGCCCCAGTTGTTGATTCTTTCAAGTGTTAAACGTGCATTTTGATTTTT
>PVKN010035360.1:0-11650 GCA_004027915.1 Capromys pilorides | reverse complement strand
AAGCTCTATGGATAAATTTCTTCCACTCATTTTAAGGTAGGTGTATGTGTTTGTTCTTTGGCAAAATGCTTAGTTCCATGAAGGTTTTTTTTTTTTTTTTCCTTTCGACAACTTTTGTACTTGGCCAAAATGTCACTATTTCTAAGCATTTTATCACCATTTAGATGCTTAAGTGTAGACCACAAAAATTGTAGGCAATAAAATTAAGTTGAATAGAATTGTTAAAATGATAATTTCAGCTGATTGTTTTTTATTTTTTCTTATAAAAATAAAATCTTTGTTTAGTGTATTGTCTTACACTGTATGGATGCTTAAAATAGTTTTTTAAATTAATACATTTAAAATCCAAAGAAAATTTTCCTTGTTAAATAATACAATTTATAAAATGCTTTTAGCAATTTGAAAATTTACCAGTTTCACTAGAAAAAGAAAAAAAAGAATGTTTTATCTCCCCAGGGACTATTGATTAATTTGCACAGAAGAAAATAAAACAATTTGATTTTTTTGTTTGAAAGACACATAGTTAAAATACAATATATTAGTGCTGTTTTATTGATTGTATTTCTGCCTGCTAGGTATTATATATGGTTTTAACGTGAATGTAAGCAACGTCATCCAGCAGTCAGCTACAAAAAAAGGAGTAAAAATTAAACTTCACAAAATCATTTACCGTCTTATTGAAGATTTGCAAGAAGAACTGAGCAACAAAATTCCCTGTACTGTGGAAGAACATCCAGTAGGTGAGTATTCACTGAACATTACTTTATTATTATTTTTTTTTTTTTTTAGGGCAGGCTCTGTAGGGTGTTCAGGGTCTCACTACTAGATTGAACTCCTAGTGATCCACCTGTTTGCAGCCTTCCAAGAGCTCAAATTGCACCACCACAACCAGTCTCAATTGCAGTCTCAGCACGCCCTGGGGGTGGGGCTGGCACACCAGGCCCAAGGATCAAACTCCAGCCCCTGCGTCTGCTTGCAGGTGCTTTAATCTGCTGAGCTATTTTGGCCAGCCCTGAATGTTACTTTAAAACATCTCTGATTCTGCAAATAGCACCTAAAAGTTAAGGGAAATATATTCACTGTTCCAATTCTCTTGTATTCTAGAAAAAAAATTTAAGACTACCATGAGAATATGTTAATAACCTCATGTGTAGTGTAGATACGTGCCCCTATAACACACTATGCTTTTTGAGCCTGGGAATGTAAAGGCAAGTAAGCAGTAAGAACTTGTCTTCAAGCTTAGGGATGAATACAAATTTAACTGTGACGGGACGCATGAAGATTTATTGTCATCAGGCACCCACATTTGTCATAGCTATATCTTGGAAACCCAAATGCCCATTAACTGAGGAATGGATAAAAAGATGTGGTATTTTTACACAGTAGAGTATTACTCAGCTATAAAAAAAGATAAGTTTAAGACTTTTATAGGTAGATGGATGCAAATAATGACTATATTCATAAATAAAATCAGACCTGCAGGTATAAACATTGTATTATCTCCCTAGTGTAAGATACTGAAAGAGTAAATAAAATCCAAAATGTACAATAAATACAGGGAAAGGGAAACTGTTCAGTGGGCCGGCGAGATAGCTCAATGGTCTAAAGCACCTGCTTAGGCAACCGCAGGGACTGGGGTTCGATCTCCAATACCACATCCTGTGTCAGTTCTACCCCCCAGGGCAGGCTGAGCAGGCCATAACATAAATAAATAGATAAACAAATAAATAAATTGAAAAGGGAAACTGCTCAAAGGGAAGGAACAATGCAATGAGGAAAGGAGAAAAGGGGAAAATATATGTATATATACAGGAAAATGAAAAGATCTAGTGTCGTAAAGAAGAAAACGGTTTTGTGTCATGCAAGGAGCCATTCTGTGTTGTATGTTATGAATTGGTACGAAAAGGGATGAAGAGGTATGAGATTAGTCTCTTAAGTGAGCCCAGAGCCACAGAAACATCTAAAATTTTTTGAGGGCTAAAGGCAGGATAAGGAATGTGTGTAACTAGTTTGGTGAACGTAAATTATTCTATTGACCTGAGCATTTACCTAACATGAAGTTTACACAGTACTAGCCATTAACATCCCAAGCAAGGATGAAACAACAAATGGGCGCCAGCCAGAGCAGCTGTTATCTGCAGCCTTGAATCCCAGCTTGCTAAAACTTAAAAGACAACAGTTCTCCTTGGGCTGCTTATTGCTCCCTGCTCCCTCGGGACATTAGGGTTTTGTCTCACATTCGTATTTCTATAATTTTGTCCTGCAACTGGCACAGAAATGTACCTTAAGATAAATTTATATTTAAATTTTAAGTATTGGGCTGGCGAGATGGCTCAGCGGTCTAAAGCACGTGCGTCGGGAAGTTTAGGCCATCGCAGGGACTGCGGCTGGATCACAGGCACCACATGCTGCACCGCCCCCCACCCCCCAGGGAAGGCTGAGCCGTCCCTAACACAAACAAATATGTAGCGTGGTTGAAGAAAATAAAATAAACTTAAAAAAATAAATTTTAAGTATTTTTGCATAAACTTAGACCAGATTAAAGGATGAGTTTAAAATTGAGATATTGGGGCTGGCGAGATGGTTCAGCAGTCTAAAGCACCTGCTTAGGAAAACTTAGGAACTGGAAGGACTGCGGTTCGATCCCTGGCACCACATGCTGTGCCAGTTCCAGCCCCAGGGCAGGCTGAGCTGGCCATAATACAAAAATAAATTTTTTAAAAAATATTGAGATATTGTGCTCATTTACCTTTAAATATGTACATTAGGCACAAGATGTTCTTACAAAACCAGTGGTCAAACTAACACTTATGTAATACTATTAGCAGATCATGTATATTTAAACTTTATATTGTCCCCACAATATACTTTATATCATTTTTCTCCTACTTTGGAACTATAGGTTATATCTGTCTTTTTAGTTTTTTTTTTTTTTAGTAGTGTTTAAACTTGAAATTTTTGCAGGTTATGTACTTCGTAGAATGTGCCTTAATTTTGAGTTTATCTGATATTTTCTCATAATGGTATTTGTTTTTGCATTTTTGATGCTAATACAGATAGTTTAGGCTTCCATGATGAGATTTTTTATGGTTTTTTAATGAGGTGAGTAAACACACCATATGCCATTAACCTTAGAAAATGGACCATAGTTCATTCAATTTTAATTTCAGCTTAGAGGGCTGACAAGATAAGCTCAGTGAACTAAGTAGCTGCTTACGCAAGTGCAGCTACCAAGGTTCAATCCCTGGTATGTGCTGGCCCTGCCCCCTCCCCACGCTAGGGAGGCTAAGAACAGCAGGATCCCTATGAGTCTGAGCTACATAATGATACTCTGTACATTGAAAAAAAAAAAGCAGCTAGAGGAAAACCTTATAGAATGAGTATTCTTTTAAGTGGATATAAATATAAAAACATTGAAGGCATCTATAAATCAGTTGGGGGCCTGATAATTACCTTCTCTAGAAAACATTTTTTAAAAGCTGAAAGCTAAGTTTTCATCAACGGATAGGAACTGCTAGCAACTTCACATGTTATTTCTCATTATTGGTAAGAAATATAAAGTTGGCTTTCTTCTATGCATAAACTAATCCTTTACCCGCTTTGATGCTGGGAAGACACCTACGTCTTCATGCTTGCTAGGCAAATGCTGTACCACCAAACATTTCCATCTTGAGTTCACTGTAGAATTTAGGAATTAATGTATTTCTCAGAAACAGTTTCTGGTAAATCAATGTTCTTTTCTTCCTGAAGGTGAAGCTTCTGTATTAGCTACTTTCTCTGTAACTGAAGGGAAAAAGAAAATTCCTGTGGCTGGCTGCAGAGTCCAAAAGGGACAGTTGGAAAAACAAAAAAAATTTAAATTAATGCGTAATGGACACGTTATTTGGAAGGGTAAGCAACAGCAAAATCTGTTATCAAAATTTGACTGTGTAGCTGTTTCAGATGTGCTCGTCTTCCATTCTCATAATTGAGTTCAGGCTACATTTAACTGCTTTATAGTTGGACTTTTTGTTCTCACTTGTGTAACTGGGTACTAAAACCAGAAATCTCTGCACTGAAGTACATTTCCAGCCTTTTTAGACAGGGTCACCCTAAGTTAAATTGCTCAAGCAGGGCTCAAACTTATTATCCTCCTGCCTCAGTCTTCGTACCATCATGCCTGGCTCCTAGTTCTGATTACTCCACGATTGTTAAGTCTCCCAGTCTTGATTTGCAAAGTTTTGAAAAAAAATGGGTCCCTCATGCCAGGCATGGTACTGCACACTTGTAATCTCAGTACTCAGGCCAAGGCAGGAGGATAGTTGTGAGCTGGAGAACAGTAGGGTATAAAATGGGCTCAAGGCCAGCCTGAACTGCAGTTAAGACTGTCTCCAAAAAGGTCAAACATTAAAAGGGTCCAAAAGTACTTTTTCAGTTTCATCACCTACATTCTTTCTGCAGTCTTTTATCTGCCTTTAAGATACAGCCCTTTAATTTATTTTATATTATGGCCAGCTCAGCCTGCCCAGCGTATGGTGCCGGGAATCGAACCACGGTACCTGCAGCTGCCTAAGCAGGTGCTTTAGACTACTAAGCCATCTCACCAGTCCTTCCATCTGCCTTTAATTCATAGGGGTAGGGAAGGCGATCTTGGGTTTCCCAGGTCTTCCTACATCAGCCTCCAGCAGGCCAGTGCAATTAAGTAGGTGCTAATAGGCATGTGCCACCTAGCTAGGCTTACTTCATCTTCAAAAATGGAAAAAAAAAAAAAAATGATATAGGATATTTTGCTCCAAGTTTTTATCTTTACAAAGTTTTTGGCTTTAGCTATTTAACATGACTGTAAAATAATTTCACATCAAACTACCTGTAACATTTTTAGTAGGTATTTTAGTTGAATATACTAACCTTAAGTTTCACTATTTTAAAGGTTCACTAACGTCACTGAAACACCATAAAAATGATATTTCCATCATCAAAACTGGAATGGAATGTGGTCTCAGTTTAAATGAAGAAAAAATAGAATTTGAAGTGGGAGATGAAATTATTTGTTACGAAGAAAAGGAAGTTCTAGCTAAGACTTCTTGGGATCCAGGATTTTAAAATTAAAAATGTCAACTAAGTGATGTGCATTATTATTTATACAGTAGCTAATTTTCACTTTGTTGAAAAGTAAAACTATGTTAAAATGTACTGCTAAAATTGTCAAAAGTGCAACAAAAATAGGAAACTTTAAGGATGTTTGCAATTAGAAATCCCAGAGATAAAGCTCAGCGGTAAAATGCCTGCTTGCCAACAAGAGGCTGTTTCATTCCTACCACACAAACACCCAAATACCTAAGAAGGCTGTTAGTGATAGCATTGAGCCACATGGGCAAAACAACCAATCAAGGATTGTTTGAACCTGGTTTCTTGGGGGGTGGGGCTCACAATATTTTTTAAAAACAAAATGGTTAACAGTAACAAGTGATCTTTCACTGTTCATGCACAACTTTAACCAGTGGCTGTTCCCTTAACCTACAGATGTTATTTAGAGGGACTAGTCTCAAAATACTGTTCTGAATGAATTGGCAGTTTGAAATTGTCAAGTGTGGTAGTGGAACTAAAATGCTTTCACATTTCCCACTTAACTCACCCAGGCTGGGCTTAAATTTGTGGTCCTTTTGCCTCAGCTCCCCAGAAAGCTGGGTTACCCATGAGCAATGCCACACCAGATTTAGCTTTTTTGATGCAGTCTTACTGGGATGGAGGTAGCCTTCTCTATTATGTATGAGACCAGGTACCCTGCTAGTCAGTTTTTTTTTTTTTTTGGATCAATGGGACAGAAGCTACAAAGAACTATCTGACCTATTATTATTTAGCATTGAGATCAAGAAACTTGACTTTGCCATCATGAAAACATCAAGCTCTTTCCATGCAACAAACACTCTAATATCTTGAACCTATAAACATGGCAACATTATTCCAGAAACAAAATTTACATGATGGCAGAAACACAT
Organism: Capromys pilorides; assembly: GCA_004027915.1. Classification (NCBI taxonomy): domain Eukaryota; kingdom Metazoa; phylum Chordata; class Mammalia; order Rodentia; family Capromyidae; genus Capromys; species Capromys pilorides. The sequence goes on along the minus strand of PVKN010035360.1, from coordinate 5,672 downwards.
TACAGTGGGTAGTGTCAAAATATGACCATTAGGCTTCTGATGCTCAAAAACATTTCCTTCAAGCAATAAAATTCAACTGCTAAATGTTAGCTCAAGTTTTTTATTTCATGATTACTTGTCTTCTGGTTTGTTGAAGCAGTAAGTCAGACAACACTTGCCACAATAATGTCTGTCAAAGTGGCTGGCCATGAAAACTCCTGCACCACATTCATCTGAAGGGCACTCTCGACGAAGACGACTGATTTTGCCATTTTCATCCACCTTAAAAGTATAAATCCATTATCAGATAACATTATTCAAAAATTTAGTGCTTATAAGCCAAAGTATTCTAAATCATCACCAATAATTTTATTTTTGTCTCTTTGAGACATGATCTTGCTATGTAGCCCAGGCTGGTCTGGAACTCGCAATGACCCTCCTGCCTCACTCAGCCTTCTGAATGCTGGGATTACAGACATGCACCACCAAGTCTAGCTTTGCCAAAAATTGCAACAGATGAATTTTAAAATAAAACTGCCTGGCCCAGGGAGACAGCTCCCTGGCACAAGTGCCTAACTAGCAAGTGCAAGGTCAGGAGTTCGATCCCCATCCCACAAAAATAAATAAAACTTTGCCAACTGGTAGACGAAGCCCAAAGAATACTGATCATTGTGTGTGTGTGTGACTGGGGTTTGAACTCACGACCCTGCACATGCCAGGCAGGCACTTGTGCCACAGTGCTATCTCCCTGGCCCCAAGAATACTGATCTTGATGCAAACTTGGAACCCTAGTTTGAACTAACAGGAAACTAAACTCAAACAGGAAAAACCCCAGAAACTTTTATTTGCAGAACTGCTTACTTAAAACAAAAATAGGTACTGTTGGATGTTCAAGTGCTGTAAGTTACATAAAAATGGTGAAGATACTGTTTTCATATAAACCATGCAAAACTGGCTCACCTTATAGTACTTCAGGACAGCCAACTTAACCTTCTTTCTCTTATGCTTATTCTTCTTGGGAGTGGTGTAAGACTTCTTCTTCCTTTTCTTAGCACCACCACGGAGTCTCAACACAAGATGAAGGGTAGACTCCTGTTCATGTAACAGAAGATAAAAACAGACTTTTATGGTGCTTAATGGAGCTGTAGTTACTGTGAAAACGTGCTTCTGAAAATGGTAGTAATCACCTGGGAATTTGCCAATCCAATGCTATTTTTGTGTGCAAGGCATTAAAGTTTCCCAAGTAAAAATTTCCCCTCAAACAAACCTTTTGAATATTGTAATCAGACAAGGTACGTCCATCTTCCAGTTGCTTACCAGCAAAGATCAACCTCTGTTGATCAGGAGGAATTCCTAATGAAAAAAAAAAAAAAAGTTACTGTTATATCCTGGAGCCCTTCATTAAATATGCAAATACGCCCAGCACCTTCAGGTAAACAAGTGTATGTCCATAATCATTTTCCTGGAATGCAAAAAATTTTTGCTTGGAAACAATCTAGGCAGGTTGGCTGCAATCCTCCTCCCTCGGTCTCAGTTCTGGGACTATAGGCCTAGTCCACCACGCCCAACTCAACCACACTATTACTTGCCTTCCTTATCCTGGATCTTGGCCTTTACATTTTCTATAGTGTCCGAGGGTTCAACCTATGAAGTTTGAAACCGAAGTACGTTACACAGCAAGAAATTAGCAATAACACTTAATACAAGCACACAAAAAGAACCTAACTGAAGCCCACCCGGAAGAGCTGTTACTGAGGGGCAACCTGATCCCCAGCCCGGCCCCCACCGGCTGGCCCGCGGCCCACGTGCTCGCGCACGCCCGGCGCTAGGCCAGCTCGCAGTGGGTCCCTTGGGTTTATCCGGCAGAACTACGCGGAAGGGGTAAGGCCCAGCTTCGAGACATCCAATTTCAGCGCTCGGCTCTTTGACTAGCAAACTACCCTCACCCCAAGGCTTGGCCTCAGAAGCCAAAACCGGAAACGTGTTCTAAAGCTTGAAAAGCAGCGCTGGTCCCGAAATCCACCTCAGGACCTTAGTCGGGTCTGAGCTCCCTCACATGCCTGCGCCCTACCTCGAGCGTGATGGTCTTCCCCGTAAGGGTTTTCACGAAAATCTGCATCTTGGCGGCGATTCCACCTTAATTAGATTTAAGAAAAGGGGGGGGGGGGCTAGATTGATGGGTAGGGTAGATGACGATGCACAAGACACAGGCCGCAAACTAGCTACGGAGAAGACAAGCCGCTCACTACAGATGGCGGACCCAAAAGGAAGGGCGCTGCGCGGGCCCGCAGACTATCCCTACCGAAGGTCCCACCCCTTGGGTGGCCACAGCAAATGCCTGGCTGCCGTCACGGAGGCCGTCTAACCCGTTGCCAGATTAGGCTGTGAGATTCTCTCTTTTTTAAAAAAAGTCTAGACTAATTTCTCACTTTGGCCTTTAGAGTGCTTTCAAAATAATACTTTTAACAATTTCAAAATGTTTTAAAAAGAGTTTTTTAGAGGCCGGGCGTGGCGGCTCACGACTGTAATCCCGGCGCTGGGGAGGCTGAAAACAGGAGGATCGCTGCGTAGTGAGGCCTTGTACCAAACACATTTAAAAAAAAGTTCTTTCATACAGCTGACGAGGCTAAAAAGTGTTTTGTAAAAGTGGACTGAGATTGGGGAAAAGGAAGGAAATTGAAGTGTGTTCTGGGAGTTGTAGTTTTCCAATGCTGTCTTCCCAAGAGGACTACTTGTCCCAAGATGCCATTCGCTACCCCTAGATCTCATAGTTACTGTCTCCAAGCACTGTGGTCCTGTTGGGAGGAATGGATCCAGGTGAGAAGGTGCCGGGGGTCACGGTTTCACCCCGGTTGTAAGTTATTAAAAGGAAGAGTTTAAGAGGCAGGAAAATGGTGTGGGATATGAAAATGTTGTTCACCCGTTTACAGAGGCTCCCAGAGGCGGAGGATTATCGATCAAGTAGATGCATTCTGGGCCTCCAAGAGAATGCAGTGCCCCTGTGTCTTATTCCAGGAAAACTGAAAGATAACAAAATATTAAAAGTGGGGATTCAATCTTTTCTCTCTTTGCTATAGTCCCCGCCTAGTTTCGAATTCCCAAGTTTCCTAGTGTGAGGAAAGTTTTGAGTCGGGTATGTCACTCCTTATAGTGTGAAACAATTCAATATAAAGACATTTTCAGGAGTTTTCTAGGCTTTAAAATGGAGTTGCAAGGGAAAGAAACTTGTTCAGTGGTTATTTAACCGTAGAATTTACTAGTTTGGTCGTGAAGATGTTGATGAATCTAAACGGCTAGTTTTGGAGTATGTATAGCAACTTATGCCCTTGCCCTGACCTTTCCTCAATCTACAAACTTACTTTCTGTACCCTCTCAATGCTTTCTCTTTTTAGCTCTCCATGTCCAAATTTATTGTTCCTTAATTTTGTCGTAGAGGAATCGATCATCTTTGCTTTACTATTTTCCAGTCTGCCCCCCTTTTCTAATCCACCTTCTTTGTTGCCTTCAATAATATTCATTCCCAAGAAAATGATTATTCATTTTCAAATACTTTAGGTTTAGTATATAATGCAAATTCCTTCGTATGACATTCAGCTTCTGCCTTCCGTACAACTCGATCTGCTAAACTGATCACTCACTCACTTTACATATTGTTTCCTACCTTAATTTTGCATGCTGTGGCACTTCTGAATAATCCAGTCCTTTTCTTTGTGCTGTAGTTTGCCAAGTAGTCTCCATATTTAGAACAAAACTTAAAAGTGTTGTTAATACTCATTGTCTCGAACTTACCCTTTCCGCTGATTGCACTCACTCTCAGGTTTTTGTTCCTACTGTTGTGGTGGAATAGGTCTTGTAATGGTCTTCCATGTTGCTAAATTCAATGATCATTTCATCTTATTTGATATAAACAGTCTTTTACAGTTGATTACTACCTCCACCTTTGAGACATTTTCTTCAGGGCACTTCATTTACTTCTACCATTCTGGAAGCTATTTTTTGGCTCCTATTGCTTCCTCTTGAACCACTAGACCTTTAAAACTCAGAGTGATATTTGCTTATTTACATTTTCTAGGTTATCTGATTCTGTTTAGTAAGATTTAAACACCATTTATATGCAAATGACTAACACTTACTTTTCAGACCACTTCTATTGAACTTCTTATTCACATATCCAGTTGTCTAGTCAACATCTAAGAAAATTGTTCTTCCTTTCTCCATATATAGAAATTTTAATTTTGGCTTGATAAGACCAGAAACATTATGATAACTCCGGTTGTTGTTTCATACCCTACATCTAATTCATAGGCAACTTTTGACTCTGCTTTGATAGTATGTGCAAGAACACTTCTCACCACCACTGCTAGTACCTTGTTTCAAGCCTCCATCTTTCACACCGATTATCACTTCCTAGCCATACTTCCATCTTTGACTTTTGTTGCTTCTAATCTGTTTTCCACAGAGCAGTTAGATGGTTCTTTAAAATGGAATTCAGCTGTCACTGTTCTGTGTCCCATCTCACACATGCACTGGGACAAATGGAGTCCCCAGTCCAGCTCATTACTCATCTTACCTTTTTCTAAACTATGCGAAGGTGCCCAGTAGCCTGGTAGCATTTCCCATACGATGTGACAACTACCCCTCTGATTCTCCCCCGCTTCATTCTCTTCTAGCCCTACAGGCCTTGCTGAGCTCACAACCTGTCCCACCTGTGGCCTTTAGATTTGCTGTTCTCTTTGCTTCAGTGACTTCTTCCAAAAATCTGTATGATCTGCCTTTTTTAGATTTGTGGAATAGTAGCCTTGCCAGTGAGAGCATTTGTCTTTGACTGTATAAAATAGCATCCTGGGGGACTGGCTCAGATGCAGTGGCTGGGCAGAGGAGTGGGGGATGACCGTCTACTGTGCCAGCCCCGCCCTAATCCCTGGGGTTTGCTGAGACTGGGCATGGTGACATGCATTTGTAATCCCAGCTCTTGAGAGGCTGAACACAGGTGGGTCACTACGAGTCTGATCTGTGTGGCGAAACCCTGTAGACCCTGTGCTAAAATGCAAAATAAATAAACAAAAATTTTAAAAAGTATCATCCTCCTAATTTCCTCACTCTTTCCCTCATACTTTTTCTATTTTTCTCCATAAAACTTACCCATCTGTCATACACTTTTTCTCTTATATGTTGCTTATCTCTACTTGAATGTAACCTTTATAACGTTTTATTCACTATTTCACTGTTGTCTAGAATAGTGGCACCCACAAGAGGTGCCCTCAAAATATTTATTGAATAAGTAAATGTAGCACAATGTAAGAATTACCCTAAATATTATTCTACCAGGTCAGTGATGGAGATCCTTTTAGAATTTCAATGGTGCAAATGGCCTGCTGCAGCAGAGGTACCATAGATTTGCCATCACTACACAAAGTGTTTCCCTTAACGTTTCCACCTATCACAGGTTAGTGAGATGCTCCTCTGGGCTTTCGTGTCACTGCTGTCATTTCTTCTGTGCCCTGTAGCAACATCTCATATACTAGATCTAGTAGATTTGACCAGGATCCCAAATGGCGTGTTTTCAGTGTATCCCTAAGTGTCTAATAGGAATGAATGAGTAAATGATGAAATTATTTGGCAAAAGATGCTAAGGAACAACTGCTTTAATTATGTTCTGGCTTGGGGGCTGGGGAGGTAGCTCAGTAGAATAA
>PVKN010035359.1:0-11650 GCA_004027915.1 Capromys pilorides | reverse complement strand
AAAGAAGAGATTTTTGGAAACTGGGTCTACAAACTACAGGTTGTCGGGAAAGAGTAGGAGGGTCTCCTCTATGAGCTCAGCGTGGGTCTATTTTAACCTAATTCAAAACCCTTCCAAATGAGCTTATTATATTCTAATTTGGTGACTGAGAACCTAATAAGAATTCAAATCAAACTGTTCTTCTTTCTCAAAGAGACAGCATTGTCAAAGAGCCAAAACTGGAGTGGGTGTTTGGGGGATTGAGTTATACAGCTTGCACATTATGATTCACACTTCTCTGCCAGGAAAACCCTTCCCCCATCGCAGTAGCATCTTTTGCACTTTTTTATTCAAGTTACTCACTACTAAAGGCAATGAGAAACTGAAGAAATGCTCCTGCAGAAGTAACTTCAACAAAAAAGATAGAAGCCAAAACCGACCAGCTGACACAGAGGATGTCAGGGGTTGCAAAATGATGGCAAAGAAAATAAAGATGAACTGTGTAATGCAGTAAAAAAGGGGGAAAAGGCACAGTCCAACGTGAAAAATTGGGGCAATTATCTGGATAATTCAGCCTCAATACTCACTTTCTGGTGACTGATGTAAATGTATCTTTTTTTCTCTGTGCTCCATTTTATAATAATAGAGAGAACACTGAAGCTACAATAACATATTTCTATTGACCATTGTTGCTGTTTACATGAAGTTTAAAGGAAATATACCTGTTTTACTCATACTTTAAACTTTATTTCTGTTATGAAAGAATGTTTTATAAAAATGATGCTATCAGACAATTTGACTACGAAAGAAGACAGAGTTATTTCTTGCCTATGATTTTTCTTACTTATTTTGTACAAATGTTGATCTCAATTCTTCCATTTCAGCAGACATGTAGAAATGGAATAACAGTTATTGATTTGGCAACCAACTCATAGATCACAAATAAGTAAGGAAGGACTTGCCCATATTTATTAGTACATCTGTATTTCCAATTCATATATATGCACACTTTCACACCTTTTCTGTGGACACACATAAATAGCCCACTCCTCAGTTTAAAAGAATGCTAGAACTTTTAAAAGATGTATTCATAGTCAAAAATCTTTAAAAATTACTCAAAGACGTGCAAGATATTTATAAGTTAATCTTGCTGAACAAAATGAAGAATAAGGAGAAAGGAATCTGTATTTGTTGAACATCTATTATGTCCTGTGGTCTATGGTGCACATTACTTTGTTTATTGCTTACATTTTATGTCATTTATGAGGATGACATTATGAGATGATATAACTCAGGAGGCTTAGAAAAGTTCAATAACCTTCAGGACCAAAAGTCCCAATAAGATTAATCCAATTCTGAAGTCAGAACCACTGACACTCAAGAAGACTAAAGGATGTGGATATGTACAAGTTCCCAGGAAGATATAAAAATGAAGTAGAAAACAAAACAAAGCAGAAAAATAAATGACTTGAACAGAAGATGAAAAAAACTTTACCATCTGTGTTTAAGCCAAACAACACTCTGGCTTTGCAATGATTGTATCAGTAGGTAAAGAAATGTTTTTCTTCTCTTTCAGGTGCTTAAAATGTACAAACTCCAGGGAACTATTGACTGTCTCAGATTTTGTATTGATAGTTTCAGCTGTCAGTCACCTTTATTCACTCTTAATATGAGTTTATTTTTTTCTTATTGCAATATTCACAGGCTATTGACAAGAACTAAGAAATTTGCTAGTTAATCATAAATGGCAAGGCTCCTTTGGGTAAGCATAATGGAGAATTCACTGAAATGAAGGGTTTACCACCTATATTGGGTCAATAACTAGACATGTTATCTACAATGAGAAAAATGTAAGTATTTTCCTAAATCTTATCACATATAGAACTCAGCCACTAAAATAGAAGGGTCATCACTCATTGCACTTATCAATTTTTCTGTTGGGTGCACAGTGAATTAATGTGATACCTCTGTTAAGAGTTACTACAAGGAATGAAGTAAAATGGGACCACAATGTTGTATTACACTAATTAGTCACTGCTCATCATACTAACAATCCATGAAATGTTGACCACTATCATAACTATTATGCTGAGAAACTTTGTCAATTGAACTGATCTGTTTTCTATTGCTATAGTAGAACACCTGTTATGGCATAATTTATAAGAAATTTGTCTTATTTACTTTTCTCTTGTTGCTGACACAAAATACTTTTGAGCCAAAGTTAGGAGAGGAACAGTTTACTTAGCTCACAGCATGCAGAGGTTTTAGTTCATAATTGACAGGGTAGCATTATAGAGGAAAAATAATCAAGGTGCTCAGAAGATAGCAGGATACACACCCTAGGGCTGTTGTAGCATTTACACCCTTAATCTTGGCCAGAACCATGCCAAACCAATCAGTGGACTAATTTACTGATCACACATCTTTAATCCAAGTATAACATTCTAGCATTCCACATTCTAGATTCAGGCACCTCCATAAATGCTCTAGGACAACATGAGGCTTAGGGGTGGAGGCAGGAGCTGAATCTTGCAGTTTATTTCTATATATCCCCTAAAGCCATATGGGATCACAGTCACAAGGCTTTTTCAGAGGTGGCTGAATCTAGAGTATGTGATGCTTGGATCAAGAGTATGTGATTACTAAATCAATCCACTGACTAGTTTGGCATGGTTCTGTCTAGCATTAAGGGTGTGAGTGCTACACCAAGGCTAGGGCAGGTAGCCTGCAAAAAATATAAGATACAGAAAGAGCCTTGTCTCCTTGCTGTGCTATTGCTTTGCTACTTTTGAACACTATAAATGCTTCTCCTCTGCAATGCCTCTCTGCCACCCCATGCTACCTTGGAACCAGCTGATTATGGACTGAACCTCTGCAAACTGTGAGCCAAATAAACCTTTTCCCCCTTAACTTTGGGTGTTGAATATGTTTGTCTCCACAAGGAGAAACATAACTAAGACAAGGTATACTTTGCCTCAGAATTCTAGAGATTGGGAAGTAGAGCATGATACAGGCATGTGCTCAGCATCTGGTAAAGATTACTTCAACTCATGGAAGAATGCGGAAAGGCAGGCAGTCACATATGAAAGGAGAAAGGGCCACTGAAGGCCCAACCTAGCTAACCCATCCCCACAAGAAAGGCATTAATCCATTCATAAGTCCTCTTCTTCCATAACCCATCACCAGGGGAATTAAGGCTCAACATGAGTTTTAGTAGGGTCAAACTATGTTAAAACCATAGCAACTGTCTCTTCTAACATTCAAGGAATGTTTTTACTTTTACCTCCAAAACTGATGAGTACTTTGGCAACTTTAGTAAAGAATTAGGCATTATTGCCTCATGCCTCCTAAATATTTGTGGTGAGCTTGGTATCCAAGGGAATGTACATTAATCATAGTAAAGTGAAGAAAAGGGAGAGAAAAGACATTGATTATTTGCTGTAACATCAGTTCTATTGTAGAGTGAATAGCAAATGAAACTTTGAGTATGAAAATGTGCTTTGAAATAGATGATTAAATTTCTGAATACTTATTACTTCAGATACTTAAGGGGATGACTTTATAGATATGATTGGTTTTTTGAAACAAAAAAAAACATCAAAACATATTAAAAATAGAAAGAGAGTGTTACCTTCGAAGTCTCTGGAATCAAATTAACGTTACTTCACCACAACCTGAGAATGAATGGGTAGCATGGCAAGGAGGTTCCAGAAAAAGAGCTCTCTCTTTCTCAACTCTGACCTTTCACTTTCACTTTACTTCATTTCTTTTATTCTCTTATTTTTTGCTGTTCATTTGAGAAACTCTGCACAAAGTCACTTTCCACCACAGGGTATCAGATTTTAGAACAGCAAGAGACCTTACGCCTTCGCCCACAATCTCCTCAATCCTTGGCCAACTGTGAGGACAACCCAAACGCTAATTGCTTCATTCCCAGGTAGGGGTTGTCAGCATACAAAAATCCAGAAAGTGACAAATGACTTCAAATTAAAGTGAAACATAATTAAAATATTGATATACATCATAATTCTGATTCACAACTTGTGATATTGTTTAATAGTATACATTTATATCAGAGAAGAAAAGCTACCAGTGCTGTATTTACAACCATGAATCTCACTACAACTACCAAAAGTAAATTTAAATCTAAAATACACTTGATGATAAGGAAACAAGTTTATTAAATATTACAGTTTTGCTGCTGCTATTTAATGTGATAGAAAGACAAATAAATAAATTCAGTATCTTCCCACTTTTAATCAATAACTGATAGCTCTTTCTGAAATTCTAGCTGATTCCAATTCTATGCAACTTGACCACATCACATTTAACTCGAAAAAGGCTATAGCTTGCCCTATTCCTTACACTTGTGATTAACTATCTTCAGAAATAAATGGGGAAGTGTCTTTGTCAAATCCTATATATGCTCTTTTTAGCTATAATTCATAAACCAATGCATCAAGAGTGACATTATGCAGAATCAGCTTGGTAGTCCTCTTGTCATTGTCAAGTAAGAAACTGAAGATAAATGAACCCAGGGAATTCCAAGATGTGGAATTGATGCCAGCTGGTGCATGGAAGAAATGAATTCAATCAGGCTACCTGATGTTTCCTGCTGCTGCCTGGAGCAAGGCTGTCTGCAAGCTTATAAAAGGACCCAATTTGTTCTCGTCTCCCTCATGCTATGAGTGCCAGAGGGAAAAAAAATGGTCTTTTTTAACTCTGTTGCAAAACAGAAAAAAATATATAAGTAAAAGAAAAGTTTATAGTAAGCCTAATTATACTTGATTTTAGAGATTGAAAAAAATGTTGACAACTTATTTTAATAGTCATGATTTAATAGATAGAAAGGCTGATAGTATACAATGGCTAAGATCTAAAAATAGAGATGGGTTTAAAATCCTTGTTTGTGTTTTTAACCTTCTAGTTTGCACTTGATAAAAGCCATAGTTCAGCAAAATAAAAAACATAATTTCAGTTGCTTGAATGTACTACTGCAGTGTTCTATTAAGGATTTTAATTCATTTCCCATCTTTACTTTTACACTGTCTCCAAAACTCAATTGTGTGAGAAATATGTACTAAGCACCAACTCCATAGTGAGTGCTATGCCGAATGTGGATGATAAAGCTAAATAAGAAATATTCTATGCTTCAGGAGCCTAAAGTAAAGGCTGAAGAGAACTTAAGGGTTTTTGAAAAATCAAACTACAAATATCAGTCTGTCCTTTTACAAAATCATGTGGTGATAACAGAAAAATATATATGTGACATGTTTGATCTAAGATGGAAACTACTGTGATCTTTCTGTCTGAAAAGAACTGTCAGAGAAACATTATGATTAAAAGGTATAAAATTAGAACCAGTTGCCATGTTACATGCTTGAAATTTCACCTACTTGGGAGGCTGAAGCAGGAGGATCACAAATTTGTGCACGACTTTTAGGACTTAGCAAGACCCTATATTAAAATCTTAAAAACTAAAAACTCTACTACATTGTTGATGGTAATGTAAACTACATAACTCTGGAAAGCAATGTGGAGATTCCTCAAAAACCTAAAAGTAGAAATTCCATTTTATCCAGCTGTTTCCCTCTGAGCTATCACCCCAAAAGAATTAAAATCATTGTAATACAAAGATAGATGCATACCTGTTACAGTTGAATTGGCCAACAATAGTCCAAGCATTTGTGCACGACAAGGAAAGAATTGCCAAATGTATATCATATAACAAGCAGTAGCTATGTTTACTGAAGATCATGAGAGAGTAGCAGCAAAAACAGACAAAAGGTCAAAGGGGAAAAGGAAGAGGAAGAGAAATCCTCATTAATTCAGGCTTCCACTATTTAAATAGTCAGACATATCTAACTCCACGTGCCTCCATATCATCTCTCAGTGGTGTAGATAATCTGCTACTCCAGGCATCTTGACCTCCTAAACTTGATATGAATTATCATTAGGGTGAAGCTGTATTTATAGTTAAATGAAGGGTAGGAAGTGGCTCCCTCAATCTACCTGTTTCTAGCTACTCAATACCCATGTTTATAGCAGCACAATTTTTATAGCTAGATCTTGACATCAACAGATGAATAGGGGAGGAAAATCTAGTATTTATACACATTGGAGTGATACACTTCCATACAGAAAGACAAAATGGAGATACTTGTACGTAAATAGATGCAGCTTGAGAATACAATGTTAAGTGAAATAAGTTAGACACACAAGTCAAATACTACATATTTTCTCTTACATGGAAAAACACATATGTGTATATGAGATAATAGGTAGGAAAGAGTTCCAATACTTCCCCCAATTATGTATGTCATTGTTTTAAAAATGTTTCAATGTACTTGATAATATTTATCATTTTGTGGGAAACTACTCAGACTACTTCAAAGTTCACGAGCATCTAAGGACACCTGAGAACATGGCTTCACTGTCTAGCACAAGCACACTGTGGGATAGTTATGTAACTGTATCATAGCAGTGACCCGCTATGCATGTGCCACTGATTGTTGCAGGTAACACTATAAATATGAGATAACAGAGCTGGGGATATAGCTCAGTGGTATAAGCACCTTCCTAGCAAGCACAAAGTTCTGAGTTCATTCCTAATACCAAAAGAGAGAGATACAGACAGACAGACAGACAACAACATACATAAAAATGACACAATAAAGATGCAGGCTGCTCATGCACTCTTGCTCTGCTTGGCTTCCTGCTACATCTGTGTAGCAGATGTCTACTCCTGTGTGATTTCTCTGAAGACCTCACACATGAATTTAATACTCTGGCCTGCTAGGCCCCAAAAGTGATGTAGTTGGCAGGATAAACAGAGTCAACAGAAAACAGTGAGTTTCCCCTTCTGGGTATCTGTGGAAATAGTGCTGGACCATTAGGGAGAGCCCTGGAGAAGAGGTGACAATATGTCTCTCAAAGCCTCATCTTGGTACTGTTAGTCACCTTCAGAATGGCTTGGAAAGTCAATCTTGATAAAACGGGTTGGAGGGCCAAGCCCCAGGAGTAGATCAAAAAGCCCATGAAACAAAAGCATGAGAAGTCCACCAGGGTAGTTGACTCTTAGAGGAGTCCCACACTCAAGCCCACCTCTAAGAAGTGCCAGCCCTGTCCCATCCAAGTGGCAATGTTGGCAAGAGTCCCAACAGAGACTACCCAATAGTGTGTGTGCAGCAGCATGCTAGAACACAGAAATGGTGGCCATGGGCGTAAGGAAAAGGTGTGCCCCCCATGCTTCCTGCCAACATCAGACAAGAATCCCAGAAACTAACAATCCTAACGCAGCCAGCCCATCTACAAAAATAACAATAGCAGTGAAAAGCACCCACTGTGTGAGTATAATGAACTATTTAAAAAAAAAAAAACTGAAACAACCTCAGGCTACTGTGAAAGCCTCATACAAGAAAGTTCCGCTTTCTCCTAAAATGTCATTTTTACTTTTTTTCTCTTTTTTATATTTATTTATTTATTTATTTATTTATTTATTTATTTGGTATAGGATCTCACTTTGAAGCTTGGACTCATAAGTGATCCTCCTGTCTCAGCCTCCCCAGCACTGGGATTGCAGGCATGTGCCAGTTCCAGTAGCCATCATGGCGCACCTGGAGCCAGCATGTCATGTAGTACAAGGGATCGGACTGGGGTCCTTGTGCTTTCCAGGCACGTGCTTAGACCACTGAACTTTCTATCCAAATCATAAATCATAACTTTATTCAGCTATTTGTTAAATTAAAAGACCCTAGCTCAGGGAGGAGGGATGCAAAACCTCTTCATCTCTACCCTACACAAAAAGTTACAAAAACTGATAAAACAAATAAAAGGCAGGTGACTCCTAACCCTCCCTAGTCAGTGCCAGATTTAGGAAAATCCTAGTGACTGCAAGCTTACACACACACGGATACACATACACAAAGACACACACATACACACACACATACACGCATACATACACATACACACACACACACCAGTCCCGCTCAGAAAAAGAATGTTAGCGGCATAGTGCCAGGACACAAATAAGTGAAGGCTGGTGTTGGGAGCACCCACACTGCCCCAAAGCACAGACAGACACGGGACAAAAGATCCAAAATACTGACATTGCTCTCAGTGTTTTGGAACTAAACCAATTCCTGGTGCTCAGACAAGAGCTCCAGGTTGTCCAAGCTCCTGGAAAAGAGATTTTTAGATTTGTGCTTCTCTCCAGTTACAAACCCAAATGAAAGTAGGTATTGGCTGTGGGGACAAACACTCTTATGTTTGTTTCCCTGGTTGCTAAATACATCATAAAAATAAGCATACTAACTGGTGATGAGCTTCACACAACACAGGAAAAATTCTTCTCACAAATTTGCATTATAAAATCTATGGTCCAAGGACGTCTACACCACGCACTGCTAAATTTCCCATACTCCATGTGAGTTGTGTGCATAAAATAACACTGACTGCCCAGAGGTCATAAAAAATAAAACAGATAGTCTTGAATTTTAAAAAAATGATAATATACCCTGCATAAAATTCTTCAGTTTGACCCATTTGAAAACCAGACATATTGTAATAAATACATATAAAGACTCAACCCGATGCTCACAGTCAAAACCAATTTGCCTTATCCAAGAAGACAATCAACCTTCCAGATGTTGCACAGGTTATCTGCATAGCCTGTCTTTGTGTCATAGCTTGGTGACCCAGGACTTGTCCACCTGGACCAACCCACACTCTGTGTCACTGTTTTATATTGCTGATTGACATTAACATTTGATTGACGTATAGATGTAAAAGTTGCCACACACATCTAGAAAAAGCCTTTACAAACAAAGGTAGGCCCTTGACAAAAACAAGGTCTAGGGATCTGGCTTGTCTGTCAAATTCTTGTGTGTTATCTTGTCAGACAAGACAAAAGTAATTCCCAATGCATTATTAATAAAATCCAGACATAGTCTGGACCCATGACAATATGCCAGTTACCGATATATGTAGGCTTGTGTCTTAGTTACTTTTTACTCATTGCTGGGACAAATGCCCAACACTCAAAATGAAGGAAGGAAAGGTTTATTTAGCTCACAGTTACTGGAGGTTTCAGCCCATATTCAGCCGGTCCAAGGCTGAGTGGAGCAGGGCAGAGATCACCCAGTTCATGGCGGCAGAACAGCAACAATGGCGACAGAGGCAACCAACCAACCAGGGCAGCAGAGCAAAATCATAAGTCAGTCTCTCTCTCTTTTTTTATAACATTAAGGCTCTCTGCCTCAGCCTGTCCACCTTAGACCACACCCAAAATCCCAGAAGGACTCAGAACCATAGTCCCATCAGTACTAAAATACATAATCCCAGTGGATCATGAGTCAAGTCTCAAACTCTAGAAGTCCCTGCCCCATGATTGCATGAAGCTTTGGGGGGACAACTACACATAAACCATAACAGTTTGCTAGGTTTTTCACACACACACCACACCTAACTTCCTTGCTATATTCTTTATAAAAGGTAACTATAAAGGGCACAACATGGGGCTAGACAGGCACAATGAAAGCTATTTACTAAATAGATACAGTGGAAGCTGCTTTACAGGACTCAAAAAAGACATCTACATGGATATAAATCCTTTATGGGCATAGACATGGACATTCCATCCCAAAGGTGTGGTGGCACAGGCCCTCACTTTCATGCATTGGGGACATATGTCCAACAGTGGGCTTCTTGGTTAGCCTCATGGCAACTGAACTGACAATGGTTTGGGTACTTGTGATGTACATGGTCCAAGCACCCATTCAGAAAGATGTTCTATAGGAAATAAAGCCTAGTCCCTGTAGAAAAAATGAGAGGGATCCCAGGTTGGTGTCAGATATGCTGATGGGTCCAGTCAAGACCCAATTTCATAATAATCAGCAGTTACTGTCCAGATCAGTACAAAAATAACTCTGGTTTAAAACCAGGATAGTTCAAGCCAATCAACAGTTCTGGGGAATATGGCCACTTGTGATTCACAAAGAAAAAGTTCCCCTACATATGTACATATAGAGTTGCTCCATCTTTGGGAGGCAGATACTCTGGCTGCTGGCTTGGGCAGCTCAGGAGTTACAAATATGACACTGTCCCTTGTGGGGTGCTGATCCATGATGAGACATATGAGAGCATGATGAAAAACTGACCATATAGAATGTCATGATTCAAGACATAAGCTCATCTTTTTGCCAGGAAATGATTTAACAGATGCCTTCACCAATCACTGCAATGTTTGATCACTAGGAAGAGTATCTGACTAAAAAAACTGACTGCCTAGACCTTAGGCCTAGGTCTCCAGATTAAAGACCTTGTTCAACATATGGGCCAGGCCTTGAATGTTACACATCAGGCTATGCTGTTGCCCTATAGATAAAACTGCTAAAATAAAGGTCATTTTACAAAACCACATAGCTCTTGAATTAATTACTACAGCACAGGAAGACACTTAAGCCCTCTTACATATTACATTTATAAACCCTTGACTTTTGAAGGAATGGGCTGCAGGTAACCACTCAAACTTCTTTCAAGCTCAGGGGCATTGAAGGACCCGAGCACATAACCTCACTGTCTAGCACAGAACATTGTGAGATACAGTTATGTAACCATATCATAGCAGTGCACAACTATGCATATGCCAATGATAATAGCATGTAAGACTATAAATATGTGGTAATATATATAAAAATTATACAATAAAGATGCAGACTGCTCTTGCCCTGCTTAGTTGCCTGCTTTAGTCATGTTACTGAAATTGGCCTCTGTGTACATTCCTTGGGGCACTCATACATGAATTTAATCTTTCAGCCTTCTTGGTCTGACACATTTGTACTAATAGTATATCTTAGTTCATTGAAAAGAAAGTTTGTGTTATTATCTGTTTATTTCTTTTTTGTAAGAATCTTTTAAGTTTATGTCTTATGTGGAGCAACTAGCTCCTTTGAAAAAATGATGCACAGTATCATAACTCTGTATTCCTTTATTATTTGTGTTATGACTTACATGTAGATGTCCCTGCAAAGTCTTGTGCACTTGTAGGTGGGACTATTCAGAACTGGCTGGATCTAGAGTGTGTGATACTGTGATTAAAGTTTTGCAGTACTAAATTAATCCACTGAATAGAATTAGCATAGTTTTGGGTGGCATTATCCAAAAGGCTGGTAGCTTATGCAGGAAAAGGGGGAAAGGCAGACAGGATACTGCTGCTGCAGCTGCTGAGGATGCTGCTGCTGCTGCTGCTGCTGCTCACTGCTTTCTGCTTGGCACACCATGGAATGTTTCTCCTCTCCTATGCCTCTCTGCCATGCTGCCCTCCCTTGAAGCTGATTAGCTATAGACTGCAACCTCTAAAAACTGTGAGCTGAAATAGAACTTTCCTTCTTTAACTTTGGGTTAAAGGTATTTTTGTCTCAGCAACAATAGAAAAATAACGAAGACAATTTGGTTATGAGAATTTGTTTTATTTTTCTCATGGGGAGGCTAGGGAGATAGCTCACTGGCACAAGTATCTGCCTGACAAGTGCAAGGTACTGAGTCTGATCCCCAGTTCTGAAAAAAAAAAAGCTATTTGTTTGTTTGTTTATTTATTTGTTTGTTTTTATTGTTCTTTTCTATCTAATTAAAAAAATTTCTTCTAATTGGACTTATAAAGCCACATTGG
>PVKN010035358.1:0-11642 GCA_004027915.1 Capromys pilorides | reverse complement strand
AAAAAAAAAAAAAAAAAAAAAAAAAAAAAAAAAAAAAAAAAAAAAAAAAAAAAAAAAAAAAAAAAAAAAAAAAAAAAACACACTCTAGTGGTATTCCAAAGCTTCTGTACAAGGAGATTATAAAGCTACAGAGGAAAGTGATCAATTATATATAGTGTGCCTAAGGAGAGTCGCCTAGAGAGAAAACATTCTCTCAGACTTTCACAGAGAGCAAAATGGTCAAGAAATGGCCATGACTCATCCAGACAACTGATACTGTCAAAAGATCTACAAACTACTGTACATGGTTTCAGGATAAATCCTGAGGGGACTTGAATGACTTTGTCAGATATGAAAGTTACATTTTTTGTTAGATAGATTTGCTTTATCTTGGTCTTAACTATCTGGCAGAGAAGTCTAACCATGAGGTACAAAAAGTGAGGCCATATTAATATGCCACACTATAAAAGGCTCAAGTCAACAGCTTCTGACATTGTCAGTTGTGTTGATAACCCAATACTATTATGGACTATTGGACTATACATACAACTACTTTCTCTGAGTTCAATGAAAAGAAATACTTATAGTAATAGTGTTTATATAAGATATCATGTCTGCATCTTGTACTCTGAACAAATACTATGAAGACAACGATATGCAATGTGTTAACTATTGGAACTGTCCTACTAATCTATTGGAAAACTGCCTCATTGCTATTTTTTCATTAAAATTAATTAAAAAATAAGTAAAACCCTACTGATTCCATCTTATAATTTTGAAGGACAGATGGTGTGGCACCTATCCAAGTAAACTCTACTATGCACAAATTTATGACCACCGGTGAGACTTTGCTTCAAGTTTTCACTACAGTCTTTTGTTCTCCTCTCTTTTCTTTTTCATTTCTATACATTGGAAAATGAAGGGGTTAAGAAAAGCTAAGTCAGAAGTTATTCCTCCTGCACAGAGCTTCTTCTCTTGATTGAAATCTGATCAACTGAGAGGGTTGAGGGAGCTGAGAAGCAGGAATTTCTTGCACGTTTGATGTGATCACCAGTGGTGTGGCCCTGTCCAGCTATGATGAGTGGATATGATAAAAGAGACATTGCAAAACTTTACCATCAGCCTCTTAGGAACCAGCCTGTGCTATGACCTCCAAGTTCATCTGGTCAACCTGTTTCTTTTTTCCTCTCCCTTTGGCAAGAGCCTACGCACCCCTCCTGGGCAGGACTCTCCTACATCTGGGATTCTGATATGGCTGTTGACTGTGGTTCCTGTCCTTGCCAACAATCGCTCTGTGCAGTTTTTGTTCTCTATTTTCATATCTTTATTTAAATTCTGCCTTCCACAGGAGGTTTTCCTGAAAACTATATTTAAATTGCAGCATTTCCCTCCTTTCTCTAGCATCCTGATCCACCTCACCAATTTCCCATCTATAACAACCTTGTAACATACGATATGATTCGTTATTACACTTACTATTATTTTTCTCCTCACTGGAATAAAAACAACACAACCAGACAAACTTTTTGTATTATGCTTACTATTACATTCCAAGCTTTGACAAACAGTATGTGCTCACACACTCATTGAATTAAAAAAAAAGGAGTTATGCCTTATAAGAGAAATCTGGGACTTGTACATTATCAACTTAATGAAACTCGCTAGGAGATATGGCTGAATAGTTTTAATGAGAAAATAATTTATTAATTTTTTCATTGATTGGGAGACAATACTCATAAGAGAGCATCTGTTATGGTTTATGTCTATTTTTCCCCCCAAAGCCTCATGCAATCATGGGGCAAGGACTGCTAGAGATTGAGACATGAATCATGATCCACTGGGATTGTGTATTTTAGTACTAATGGGACTATGGGTCTGAGTGCTTCTGGGATTATGGGTGTGGCCTAAGGTGGATAGGCTGAGGCAGAGAGCCTGAATGTGATATAAAGAGAGACAGAGACAGATTCATGCTCTTGCTCTCTGCTGCCCTGGTTGGTCAATTGCTTCTGTTGTGGTTGTTGCTATTCTGCCGTCATGAACTGGATGCTCTCTGCCTTGTTCCACTAAGGCTTGGGTCAGCCAAATATGACTGAAACCTCCAGCAACTGAGAGCTAAATAAACCTTTCCTTCCTTCATTTTGAGTGTCAGGTATTTGTCCCAGCAACAAGTAAAAAGTAACTAAGACAGAATTTGGTACCAGAGATGTGGGATCATTGCTGTGACTAACCTGACCATGTGGATTGTGAGTTTTTGGAGATGGCTTATGGGAAGAGATAGGAAAGGACTTCAGCTGGATAAACTTTGACTGTATGGTAGGGCAGATTCTGGGCAGAGCTCAGACCAGACGACTGGCTTGAAGCCTGGGTATAAAGAATGGCTTAAGAGCAGAAACTGGAAAAGTTTAGAGAGGTCCTTTACTTGTCAAGAGCTGGAAAAACTTCAGCTGCTCTGTAGGGGAGATTCTGGTCAGAATTCAGACCAGAAGACTGACAGAAGGCCTGCTTGTAAAGACCAGGTTGAGGAGGTTTCTGCTGAGGAGGACAGCATTGGTTGTTGGACTCCAGATGATTTGTGCTATGGATTGGCTAAATGTCTATCGGAATTTTGCTCATGCCCAGAGACTTTGCCTGAGACTAAGATTAAGCTTGGCAGACTGATTAATATTTCAAGAAATATTTCAAAGCAGCAAACTATTGGGTCAGTGGCATGGTTATTACTGGCAGCTTTAGCCATATTTACATTGAAAATCAAGAGCAAAGAGCCAAGCAGGATGATTTAAAATATTGTGAGTTGGACCAGGAAGAAAGCACCAGAAGAGCTGTGGACTGCAAAGATGGAGCTAAAATAGGATCTCGATTGCTGGGAAGAAACCAGAGAATCAAACGGATGGCCTGAGGGCATCACAAGAGGCAGCAGCTCTCCACCCTTTGTAGCCCCAGAATTGCAAGAGAGAGAGATTCTGCTTTAAGAAGAAAGCCTCAGAGATCCAAGTACCAGAATGGCAGCAGCAGCCATACCAGACTCCAAAATGTCACCAACATGGAGAATTCGTTTCTCTGAATAAAGGTCAGAGTGTTCATCAATCCAGGCACTCTACCCCTACAACCAAGAGAGAAGGAAGCCTGGCTACTGCTCCAGCTGGCAGTAGACCTTGGCATCATCCACATGACACTGATTTTAGGCACATTCAGAATGCAAGAGTTGTTAGGTTAAGAAGGCTTCTACTTCAATTTCAGAAGAAGGCCTGGGAGGTCTGGCAGTGTGTCCTTGAGAAGGCAGTGTGTGAAGCAGGGAGTGAGAAGCCTATTCAGTGGAAACCCCAAAAGTTTGGAAAAGTCACAAACATGGATCATCTAAGGGAAACTGCAAAAAAAGGAGCAAATCTGGCTTAAGAGAGAAGCCATGGAAATTATTACCAAGAGTGCGGTAGGGGCAGAGCCATGTAAGTCCTTTGGCACTCACAATTCAGTGCAGACTGCTTTGGATGTTCCAGTTGGAACTATGGATTTAATGTTCACCCTGCTGCAGTTTGGACATGTGTTTGTCCCAGTGTTTTGTGTTACCCTTTTGTTTGCAACTTTTGGATTGGTAATATTTATCTTGTACCTTTGAATGTTGGATATGTTTAACTTTTCTTTTATACAGAGTCTCACAGTTGAGAGTTTGTCTTGGGTCTTGGAGGAGACATGGGACTTGGACTTTTCAGCAATGCTGAAACTGTTGGGACTTTGGCAACTCTTCCAGATGGACTAAAATGTCTTTTGAACAAAGGAATGTGCATGAGACTTTGGGGGTCCAGCAGCAGAATTTTATGGTTTATGTGTAGTTGTCCCCCCAAAGTCTCATGCAATCATGGAGCAGGGACTTTTAGAGTTTGAGACATAAGTCATGATCCAATGGGATTATGTATTTTACTACTAATGGCACTATGGGTCTGAGTACTTCTGGGATTATGGGTGTGGCCTAAGGTGGACAGTCTGAGACAGGGAGCCTGAATGTGATATAAAGAGAGACAGAGAGACAGACTCATGATGTTGCTCTCTGCTGCCCTGGTTGGTCGGTTGCCTCTGTTGTGGTTGTTGCTGTTCTGCCGCCATGAACTAGATGCTCTCTGCCTTGTTCCACTCAGTCTTGGGCCAGCCGAATATGGACTGAAACCTCCAGCAACTGAGAGCTAAATAAACCTTTCCTTCCTTCATTTTGAGTGTCGGGTATTTGTCTCAGCAATGAGTAAAAAGTAACTAAGACAGAATTCCAAACTAATTTTGGAATGAAATCTGATAGAAATGAACCAAACTAATTTCAAAGTGGAAAAATATCTGATAGTTAGAATAGAAATTCAGGAAGATGGTATAGAGACAGATACAAGTTACAAATCTAAGCATCAAGGAAAGCTTCCTAAGTAATTGTTTTTACATTGGGAGATAAAAACAAACCAGAGATCCCACTTGGAAAAATAACTGCAATGGGGATAGGTCTTCCAGAAGTGTAATAATTTGTCCAGAGAGTGGGTAGTGACTGTAGGAGTGAAAGAGGGAGCTGCTAAGTGCTTGATTTTCTTCTGACCAGAGGCACAGTTAAGCAGCAATAGTGAAAATCCAGGAGATAATTTGGGAAAAGAGTTAAAAATCAGAGTGCAGAAGTAGGTCTGCAAGCCTAATCCACATTCATTTTGAGAAGGTAGCAATGGAGATTATCATTTAAAAAATGTCTGAGTGGAACTGCAGGCTGTCTTATGTGAGGCTTACACAAGATAGCTTTCAAGTACTGTGGGGCGCACGTACCATTGTATCTTAATTTCTTTGCATATATAAATGTTTGCAAAATCCATGAGGCTTTCCAAACTCAATATATATATATATATATATATATATATATATATATATATATATATATATATATATGTGTGTGTGTGTGTGTGTGTGTGCACGCGCGCGTAAGGACATTTTAAATTCCTTGCTACATTTTCTAAAATATTATTAAATAGTACATTAACATGTATAGTTACTATGAAAAGTCATAAAATGTAAGTACAAATTCTCAATATTCAGAAGCATCTGTTTTAATTTAGTTTTGTAGCCACTTTTTGTTTGTCTTTTTCACCCATCTTTACATTTTTTTAAAAGCACAAATGCTACAATAATAGAAAAGTACGTGTGTGTGTCGTATGTGTGTATGTGTGTGTGTGTAATCTGATTATACAAACAAATGTCAGTGGAAAACATAGTGAATGAAAGATCAATAGGAAGGAAGAAATGATTTAATATTTTTGCTATAAAGCTCATTGCTTCACGTTCTGAATAAGTTCTGAGGTACGGAAAACAAATGAATCTTATTTGACCTTGGTCTTAAGTGAATTGATTCCAATAAATTAATAATAGCAGATCAAAGCAACGGCTCTTATTAACAAATCACAAAAATAAGCCTTACAGGATTAATTTTATGTGCCATGAATGCTGTCGTTTCATGTCACGTTCTAGCTTGTTTAATACACTAAGGCACAGAATATGACTTTGTGAGCTGCTCTTTGGGGTGGTCACCTCCTCCGAGCAGTCCCCGTCTGCTGTGACATGGAAGTCACATCTTCTCATCTGCACTTGGGTGAGCGACACTCAGCCTCTTCTCAAAAATGATATGGGATCTCTTTTTAAAAGCACCCTCATGTGCAGTGAATACACTGTTTTAAAAGATTGCTAGAACAATTCCTAAATAGAGGTAATCTTTCTGGTTAGGGCATTAAATACACAAGCACACTTTTTTGAAAGAATATAGAGAAAAGAGTGGGATTCTGTTTCATTTTGTTTTGTAGGAAGTCCATTTAAAAGTCACACTGCTTCTCTCCTGGCTACCCACCAGTGGAGCAGACAAAATAAGACTTGCCTAAAATGATTATTCTACTCTCTTCCTCTGCAGGAGGAGGAACATGTTGATATATTGTTTTCATATCTGGCATCTTCAGAAGACTGGTGTGTACTAGCACATAACCATTAGAAGGCACTGGAACAAAACTGCTGAAATTTAATTTTAAGGTGCTTTGAAGATTGTGATTAGTATTTCTATAAAAACGTGATACAAGCCTCATGAGCAAATGAACAAAAGAAAGAAAAGGGCTACATTCTACGCTGATTCTGTTTCTGTTCATCTCATTGCAAAGATATTAATTCATTGAGATGTAAACTTTCAGTTTTCATGAGGCATTGTTTTTTTACCAGCAATGTTAAATGAATAATTTATATTTTACAAATATATATAAAAAAAGGGATACCCTGTTTTATTATAAATTGATGATTTATTTATATTTGTCTATGTCTATTGGGTGTGACATGTAATTCATGAATACAATGTAGGGTTATCAGAAGTTAAGCTGATAGCTCGATTTTATAACAGAGAACCCTGCCTTAGCCAATCTGTTGAACTTTACGCTGGTAATTACTTGTCTTAAATTTACTAATACCTCAATCAAGATGCACTTACTGGGAGCTTTGTGTATGTTTATTTGTTTGTTTAGTTATTTATTTGGTACAGGGTCTCATTACACAGCTCTGACGTGTAGTGATCCTCCTGTTTTCAGTCTCCTCAGTACTAAGATTCCAGGTTTGCTCCCCCATGCCCAGTTTCCTTGGCCAGCTCAGTGCACCCACAGGGTGTGGGGCAGTGCAGCCCGTGGTGTCCAGAATTAAACCCCCATCCTTGTGCTTGCTTAATCAGGCTCTTAGTCCACTGAGCCACCTCGCCAATCCTCTTTGTGTATGTTTTAACTTCGATACTATACTCTGTAAACATAAAATATAAGTTTGCTGCTAATTGTTTATAATGTTATTGCTTTAGTTTTCTATATGTCCCAGCTATGATGTGTAATACTTGACAGCTTTAGAAATACTTGTGGGAGAAAGTTGTAGGGGAGGGAGAAAATGTAATGCACCACCTTTCCATTTAAAAAATGAAATTCGGATTTGATTGAATTATGACGATTTTATTTCCTTGTGTCTATACTGAGGACCAAGCCCAGGGTGTACACGTGTTAGGCAAGGGCTCTGCCACAGAGCTGCATCCCCAGCCCACATTCTTTCCAAGATATTCATACCAGCACTGAGAAGTTGCAGGTAATTCCTTCCAGTTATTTGCAAAACTTTATGAGCATTTGTTGCTTTTAGAAGAAATCAAGTTTACTTTGCTGACACTTTCTAAGGATTGATTCATCCTACTACATTACCAAGATTGGAAACTGATGGAGCTCCACATGTGTTTTCAGGGAAGCTGAATTTTTTCTTTATGCTATTGTATCAAAAAGAGCAAATCAAAGACTGCAGCATTTCACATCTGTTCTGGGGAATAGCAAAGAGACATTAAACACCAACAATAAAAACTCATTTTATAGAAAGTTCTCTTAATAGGATTACTGAGAAAACATTTTTCCATAAACTTGAGAAATACTGAATTCAAGAGCTAAAAATCAGAATTCCTTATTTCTGGACTTCCTGTGCCTTTAATATGTAAATGTGTCTGGTGAATCTCCAAGACAAGTGTGTTCTGCTTCTCTGAAGGCAAATATGGTCTCGGCACAGTGCTTTTTTCTACAAATCATCTGCTAGAATTATTGTTCCAAAGAGAAAAACTTCAAAACGCTGCACACTGTGCTGTTGGTCCCAGAGATTAGACCGGCATTTAAAAGGCAAGTGTATGTACATTATAATACTCTAGCATCTGATCTATCTGTTTCTGCTGGGAAGAAAAAGTATCTTTGCAGAAAATAGAAAGCATCCGTGTGGGAACTGTGGGTGGCCATTGTTTCCGCTGGAGCAGTCTACAGATGTTGAGTTTAGCATCTGGGAAGGCTCTGCCGGTGAACCTCTGTCATGCATATCAGCTGAAATCAAAGAAACAT
This sequence comes from Capromys pilorides, assembly GCA_004027915.1. Taxonomy (NCBI): domain Eukaryota; kingdom Metazoa; phylum Chordata; class Mammalia; order Rodentia; family Capromyidae; genus Capromys; species Capromys pilorides. The sequence continues at coordinate 3,777 of PVKN010035358.1, read as the reverse complement.
TTCCATAGAATTTGTAGACTATTTTTGATTGTCACTTGCCCTAATCCACACATCTCTTATTTGGACCATACATCTAGTTTCTTATATGTCATTTACCAAGACCTAGTGGAAGTTCATAAAGTAGATTAAGGAGATCAGATGCATTCTCTATATTTCAGCTTCATATCACACTTTGGTTGGAAAGGCCCAAAGCTCTAAAAACTTTCCTGTAAAGTAAATCTAATATATGTTTGTGGGAGGTAGGCAGGATAAGCAGAGTAAGCAGAAGCCAGGAAAGGCTTAATGAATATTGACAAGTTTATCAGAGCTCATTCATTAAAACAAAATGTAGCCAGGCATTACATAAGGACATTTCAATGAATAATGTTTCATTGTTCAAAAGTACTTCCCTATGATAATGGAACTGAAAAAAATTTTCCCCCTAATGATCTAGGATATTGTAGCCATGGCAACTCTCAGCACAATCCATCAAAAGGATAGGGGGTAAATAAACCTCCTAGGCAGCCGGTTGTATGAAAGTATAGAATTTAAATTTATGCACTGTATATAAAACCTAATATTGATAATAAGCAACTAGCACTGATTTATGCACTTTCTAGATGGCATTGTTGGTCATTGTTTTAGAGTATATGCTACTTTTGCCAGCGAAGTTTGCCATGTTAGACCCCTAGCAGACTCTGATCTCTTACGTTTACAGCATCCTCAAACAGCTTTGTTTTTTTCTTGCATTTGATTTAAGCTATTGCTTAGTTCATCACAGACTCAGAGCCACAGGTTTCCCCGTGGGTGTCCACAACCAGACTAAGTATGTTGTGGTTGTCTCACCTCGGCATGGGTGAACATTCTCTGAGGTTGGCGCGAAGATGACATTGCTATTGGCGACATTATTAGAACCTACCTAGGAGTGCACTGAGGCATGATTGAGTAATAATGATGACATTATGCCAATTATTATTTTGATTTGGATGAGGCATGTTAAGGGCAGCTTCTTACAAGCAAGAAACTGGATGTGATTACTGTGGGTATGGGTCCTGCACTTACCCTGGGGCAGGTAATTTGCATTACAGTGGAAGAAGGGGAGCGAGGCCAGCTAGCTGCTGAGCTGCTGCCATTCCCCTGGGCTCTGTTGCTCTTTGCCACCGCCATGAACTGCTTCTCTGTGCCATGTGCCACTCTGCTTTGGAGCCAGCAGAATATGAACTGAAACCTTCACTAACTGTGAGTTAAATAAACTTTTCCTTCCTTCATTTCAGGCATTGGGTATTTGCCCCAACAATGAGAGAAGAATAACTGACACAGAGAGTGTTGATTCACTTACTGGCGGCCTATAGGACTATGAGGACAGCTGCACTGCAAGCATTGCCTAGGACCCTAAGGGTGAAGCAGGGGTCAGGGGGAAAAAAATATGCAAGCAAATAAACAAACTAACAACAACAATAACGACAAAAGAAACAGCACTAGCAATTATTGGCTTTAGAGCCAAGGTATAAAGAATGATTTAGGTGCAGCTCAAGGGCCAGATGGAAATGCACCCCTTCCTAGCAGACTGTCTTTGGGCACACTATTAGATACTTGTAGTGGATTTTTAACTGGTGGTCAACTTATTGCACCCAGTTGCACTGAACTAGCATGATACAGGGTGCAGGAGACCCACATGAGGATTCTTGCTGGTATCATAAAGGCAGAAAAAGAGAAGTGGCTGAAAGCGCTGTTAGGGATGTTATTGGGAGACGTTGCAGATTTTGGAAGCTGTTCATTCTCTTGGGCTCTTCTGCTGGAAGACTTTGTCATACTGGTTTTCCCAATGAACTTTGAAGAAGCTTTGGTCCTCATTTTGAGCATCATTTCCTGGCTTTGGAGGGGAAGATTGTGCTCAACTCCATGCAGAACCTTGTCACATATGTTTTCCTGAGGGGAACTCAGTTTTCTTCATCACTGGAGGAGCTCAGGGCTTCACTGTTGCTGAGGACAGCTGTGGGATTTCTGGTGGAGCTCTGGTGCTTACCTTGAGCATTGCTTCCTAATTCCAGTCCAGAACCCTCAGCTTGCTAACACAGATCCTTCATCCCACTGGCATAGACTACCTAACTTGCACCACTGATCCCACCAGTCCCTCAGGTGGATTTTTTACTATTTAGTGAGCTAATAGATTTCCTGCACTTGTTGTATATGATTCCTTATAAACAAATATTATAAAATATGTCCTGTATCATACTGTTCCCCTAACAAAAACCCCAAACCAAGACAATGCTCTTGCAAGTTCCAGCTTATTGAAGTATTCTTAACAATGTTTCATGTTCTTCTTCCATAAAGGGGTGTAACAAGCCTAGCTACTCCCTACTGACTTCTTTTACATAAAATGCTTTCAATTCTGCCTACTATATAGCATTTAATATTTATCACCATGTTGATTATTCTAATCAACTTTTCCCTATGAATTGTTTCCCTTATTCTTCCCATATTAATCTCTCCTCTACATTGCCTTTTTCCCTTTATACTAATTTCTCAAAAGTTAGAACAGATGATTTATTTGAATGAAATCCGCCATTCCATTTTTTCCTCTGGCACCACCCTTCATTAGAGAAGGGTGCTTATTCCTCCCAGGGTTGACCTGCTGTCATCCTCCTTCAGTCTGACACTGAGCCCTAGGCCTGGCTCTCACTAACTTCAACCTTGACCATTTAATTCTAAATCTGTGGCCTTGCTATTCCTGCCTTGCATAATCTTCAGTGATTTCTTCTCCTCTGTAAAATCCCACACTGGTCTAGCTCCCTCTGCATCTTTTCTGTCATGTTCACTGGATTCTGCTGCCACATGTGTGTTCCATGTAGCCCGTTCCCTCAGCCACTACACTTGGGTCTGCTAAATTTAATCAACATACGTTCTATGTGGAAATCGTGGTCTGCTGTTAGTTATATTTTACCAACTTGCAGGGTTTCTTCACTAGAGGTTGCCTGTTTCTTGGCTTCTCTTTGATACCTCAGCACCACTCTCACTATGCAGGAATAGGCTTTCCCACTTCTCCATACTCTCATTCATGCATTTCAATGAAGCTGATTTCAGTTTTCTTCTTTCAAGGCATATTTTAAATTGAACTCTCTTCCCAAAGCCTTCAAAGTTGGATTTATAGTTGAATTTATCATGACTTAAAATTGCTTGAATTTGTTTCTTAGGTGTGATTATTTTTACATGTAAAGCAATTTTTAATCCACCATTAACTCTAAATTGTTAAGCCCTTGAAATGTATTAATATACTTTTCAAAGCACTGTAAAATGAGAGGGGATAAAAATTTGCTATTTGATGAATGGTTGTTGAGTTTGCATGGATGACTGTAAAGAAGGGCATTGTATCTAAATGGGTTCCATGTTGTAATTTGAACAAAAACTTATAGTAGTACAATGTTATTATAGATATTGGAGTAAAAACATTAGGAAGACTAGAGTAACAATCATAAGATCTACCAAGTGGATGGCTTTATATATTGCATATGCATATAATTGTTTATAAAATGCAAAATTATCCCATTACTTATGTTATATGTATACACAAATGTGTATAATAGAGGTAATATATATCTGTGTTATTCCAGATAAACCATTACCTGTGCTATTTTTGTGATGAAAGGTGCCACAGGTCAGTGACCAAAGAGAAATCATTCTGGCATTATATTATGTGCTCATGGGCATTTGAGAAAAATTATTTTAAAATTGTTCCATATGAATCAAAGAGCTAAGAGAAATTGAGAATGTCATCTACATTAAGCCCTTGCTGTAGGG
>PVKN010035357.1:0-11661 GCA_004027915.1 Capromys pilorides | reverse complement strand
GAGGAGATGAATAATGCTGAGTGAGCATATAACACGTCCGGGCCCACGGCAGCACACCTGAAGCACCGCAAGGACATCCAGAGAAGAGAGCTGGTACGGGGCACGGGTGTGTGTGTGTGTGTGTGTGTGTGTGTGTGTGTGTGTCTGTATCTGTGTGTCTGTGTGTCTGTGTACTTCCATGGATTGGGGCCTTGCAGCCTGGGGTGTATCTTAGTTCCCCTGAGCCTTCAGTTGTTCATCTACCAAAGGAAGGAAAATACTGCTTGAACACTCTGCTTCACAAAACAGTATTAGGAACATAGGAGAGCTGAATACCAGCAAGGAAGTAAACACTCAGGAAGTTATTCCTTCAAAAATGGAGGGAATTCCTTTTAAAGCGTTGCATGCAACCCTTTATCAACCTTCAGCTGTTCCCTAACCTCCCCGCGAGGCCTGGTTGTTTCTCACTGTGCCACACTCCGCCGGGCTTCAAAACCTCACCTGTTCTGTTGCTCCTGAGGCTCCTCTCCAGCATCATCTCCTTAACCGTTGGCACACACCTCAGCTCCCCGTCTCAGCACATGCTCTCCTTACCTCTGCTCTACATGTGTGTGTGTGTGTGTGTGTGTGTGTGTGTGTGTGCCGGTGTGGCAAGAAAAGGCCTTTGTAAGTTGACTTTTCAAACTAATTTATGTAATAAATATGACACTCACTTTGCTGAAAATTCAAAAGCTACAGAAGAGCTTAGCATGAAAAGTCTGCTTCATACCCCTATTCCTAGAGTAATTGGTTGGCTTCTCTGCTTCTTTACAGGCAATTGATATCATCAGGGGTGTGTGTGTGTGTGTGTGTGCGTGTGTGTGCGTGTGTGTGTTCCTTTCAAAGATCTTTTCAGAGAAAAGTAAATTAAATGAGGGGCTTTCAAACTATGTTCTAGTAACCAAGGTGACAATAGTGGTCACAGTCACAGAAAAAGAATCCAAGTGGTTGTATTTTTCTAGCTTCTGGAACAGGTTCACCTTTCATTTAACATATAGGGCTAAAAAATCTGCTAAAATTTTTGTGGTGTATTCTATTAAATTTTAAAATTATTACCTTATACTGTTCATTTAATAATGTAATCATATGCTGTTCAGCATTATTATTGTTATATGTAGCTGTTAGACAAAAAATTATACAGAATACATTTGGAAAATAATGGTTTAAGCATAATTGCTATGGGACAACAAATGCAACCGTATGTGCTAACATGTGCAACGGGATCTGAGTGGAGCTTCTAACAGCATCTTCAGCCATGTCCCACTCCCCAAGGCAAGTCAGTACCAGGCCTCTTCATGCACACATGCTTCAGGAGGGTGGCATATGACTATCCACCCTTACCCTTGTTTTATGAAAACTTGAGTTCTGAGACACTGTTCAGGGAGCGGGAGCTAAGAGTGGGTAAAAGGAAGAATGTAAGTAGGGCAATGGAAAAAGAAGCAAAGAACTCATAAAACTGGGAGAGAATCGGGGTTAACCTTTGGAAATAAAGAAATGCAGTATCAAGCTCCCAAGCGGGTGGCTAATACCCTGAGACAACTTTGGTGGTAGTGGTGGAGACAGACATAGATGCTAAGAATTAGGAACACCAGCACTGAAACAATTCCCAATGCATTGATGTAGTCCACAAGCCTGGAAGAACGAACTTGGCAGGATCAAAGATATGGCTGCAGACAGCGGGGACATTTTGAGTAAAGGCTTTAGGAGGACAGAAATCTCTTATATGTTGATATTACCCAAGTCCTACAAGACCTCTGAAGATCTCAGAAGGGGTAAATATTGAATAATGATTGAATAATGATTGAGACTGACTTGCCTACCTGCTCATACAGGGGTTTGAGAATCAAATCAAACTGAGTTTGAGTTTGTCTTCACCTATCACTGTGTGTTCCAAGAGAAGTAACCAGAGCTTAAGCTTCTTTATCTGTAAAATAGTGATGATGTTCATAGGCTTAGAGGAAGACTATACAGTTGACGTGCACATTAAGATCATAAAATATTGAGTGCAAAATTCCACTTAAACTTAGGCATGCAGTAAATAAGAGCTATCTTACTTTCATTTAATAATTATTGTGATGCCATTATAAGTAATTTCATTTCACTGCTTATGTAATGGTGCCAACAATAAACAAAACAAACCAATTATCAGGAAATTGAAAGCTAAGCAGATATAAAAACTATGAAAAAACTATCTAATTGAGGACAATCTCCACACTGACCTTTACCCAGATGATCACAAGATAAATCTAGATGACCTGCTAATCCTCCTGAGTGATACTCTTGATCAAACCTGGTTGAAAAACTAATATAACAAAATGCCGTAGGATTGACTGGCTACAATTTTGTATATACTTAGATGTCTAAATGTCTATGTAAAAATGTGTAACTGCTTTTATCACATTGTATAGAGATTTATTAGAATATCAATGATTGATGGAAAATACTGATTCCCAGTGCAAGATGTTTGATATTCAGAAAGACAGTGATGGTAAGCTCAAGTACCTATGTTATAGAGTAATAATATCACAATGCTTCTCTTCTGGAGGGCTAAAAACATAAGTTTATAGAGCAACAATTAGAGAAAAAGGAGGGCTACAAGGATAACTAATATTTTGGCCTAGCCCTTCAAGGTCAGTGAGGACTCAGGACATAAGAGAACTTGTGCTGTAACATCCTATAACTCAGTGTTTTCCCAAATTTTCTGTTCAAGGAGATTATGGGACCACAGAGGAAAGGGATTGATGATGTATAGTTGGCCTAAGGAGAGTTTTCTAGAGAGAAAACATTCTTTTGGGCTTTCACAGAGAGCAAACTGGTCAATCAATGACTACGACTCATCCAGACAGCTGACACTGACAACAGTTCTACAAAGCATTGTACATGGTTCCAAAGTAAATCCTGAGGGGATTTGACTGACCTTGGGAAATACAAAAGTTACATATTTTATTATACAGGTCTTGCTTTAACCTGCCCTTAACCACTCAGCAGAAAAGTTTAACCATGAGGCATAAAGCGTAAAGCTAGACTAGTATGCTGAGCTGTAAATGGCTTAAATCAACAACTTCAAATTGCCAGTTCTACCAATAACCCACTGCGATTATGGAATATTGGAATATGTATACAACTACTTTCTCTTAGTTCAATGAGAAGAAATTTTTTGTACCTAAAATGATTGGAAAAATTATCATGTCTACATTCTATGCTCTGTATAACTACTACGAGGACAACAATATGCATTGTATCAATTATTGGGAATGTACTACTAATTTGTATTTGAAAATGTCACATTACTATTTCTTCTTAAAAGAAAAAATAAAGCAAAAAATAATTTTCTTGCACGGCTCATTACTAATATTGATAATTTGTTTTTCTAGCAACACTGGTGTCATTAGAATAAATATAGACTCCCAAGTTAACTACTTTCCTGGTGATCTTCCCCCCACCTAAGCTTAGACAAGAGGTATATTTTAGGGCTCAGTTTCAATGGGTTCAGGAAGTTGGTTGGCTCCAAGGCCGAAGCAGCATGGCAGAATGGGATGGTGAACTGAGGCTACTCACATCCAGGTTATCAGCAAGCAGAGAAAAGAGTAGAGTCCAGGACTCCACCAGGAGTAACCCCTGCCAAGTCTCACTCACAGAAACCCACTCCTTCTACATAGGCTCTGCATCTGAATGTGAGACTTCTGGGAGATACTTTTGATATAAAGAATAACATTTCATGTCTGCTCCTCTAATGGCTCATGTTCATCGATTATGCAAAAATGCATTTAGTCCATTTCTAAGAGTTGTCAAAGTCTTATCAGTACCAGCATTGTGGAGGACCACCTGAGTAGATCTCCTTGAAAGAAGAGCGACTGTCTCCATTTTGACTGAGCCTGACCCTATTCCCTTGTATTGAAATGTACAGGCTGGCTAGGACTTCTCATTATCCTTTCAATTGGCCTTAAGCAGTGTGTATTGATCTCGCCGAGGTGCTGGTGGTAATTTTTGAAGATGGCACGCATGTTTCCCTGATAACAGGACGAAGAGCCAATGCTCCACGGTGTCAGCTGGGATCGAGCCTCAAGATAGAGGCTATGACTTCCTGGGGCTTAAAAGATTACACAACAGAGCTATAGCACCAGATCCCCAAAATCTCATTATCCTTTCAATTGGTCTTATTGGTCTAGCCGAAGTGCTGGTGGTAATTTTTGAAGATGGCATGCGTGTTTCCCTGATAATAGGACGAACAGCCAATGCTCCATGGTGTCAGCTGGAATCGAGCCTCGAGATAGAGGCTATGACTTCCTGGGGTTTGAAAGATTACACATCAGAGCTAAAGCATCAGACCTCCAAAATATTAGATACTAGCTCAATAGCATAATGCAAATTACTTTCTTTGTATATCTCTGAATACGGCGGAGGTGAATGCAGGCCTCCTACCTAGCCCAGCTCACAATGCTCATCTTCTTCCCACAATTCTCTTCAGTACTCACCTTCCCAAAATTCCTTTTCGCAAGCCACTTCCCCTTCTCCAATGAATAAAGCCCGAGTGCAGCCCTGGGTCACTCTCTTGTTTCCAGAAGCTGCTTTCATGGTTGGACCTAGGGCCCCTTGGCTCCCCATTAATTGTATAAATATATTTTAGTGTCTTTGTTATCACTGTGGGTTGTGCTGGGAGTAGTAGATTGGAGTTAAGTTTGTGGAATTCCAATAACGAGTTTTAGGATTGTAAGTTTAGACTACTTGGGCCGAGACGAGAACCAGAAAGGGACTCCAACACAGCATTGCCGAAAAGTTCCAGTTCAAAGCAAATTTTTAGCTATGAGACTGTCTCCCCAATAGCAAAGAGCAATTATTCCAATTTCAAAAAGAAGGAATAAGGCGGTACATAGCAAAGAACTGGATCAAAGCAAGACTGAAACCCAGCAGGACAAACATTAACTCCTGCAGTTCCATGCCCAGAACTGGGACAGGTTGTGGCAAGACTTGAGCACCACAATCTTGGGCAGCCCGTCCATGGTTGTGCTGCTGCAAGCCACACAGCCCCACGCTGGGTGAGCTCCAGCCACCATCTGCAGTTTCTTCCAACAGAGCTTCCGTATCCTGGCACCTCCAACCTGCCTGGGTCTCCACTGCACATTCGCCTTCACTCTTGCAGCTCTGCTCTTGAGTCTTCACTAGAGCAGCTTCATGCTTCAAGAGCTCCTGGTGTACACCAAACCCTGTGTCTTAGTTACTCTTCTATCATTGCTGGGACAAATACCCAACACTCAAATTAGGGAAGGAAAGATTTATTGAGTTCACAGTTATGTGAGGTTTCAGTCCATACTCAGCTGGCTCCAAGGCAGAGGCACATGGCAGAGAGCAGCAGTTCATGGGGTGGGCAGAGAGCAAGAGCACGAAGGAAGAGGCACCAGAGGCTCAAGCAGCTCACTTCTCTTCTTTCCTTACACTGAAATACAAATCACCTGCCCCAGGGGAGATGCAGCACTCATTTCCACAGGAATGAATTATAAATTCCAGAAGCTGCTCCATGACTGCATGAGACTTTGGGAGGAAACCTATACACAAATCATAGCATTCCACTGCTGGACCTCCAAAGACTCATGCACATCCCTTTATGCAAAAGACATCCTAGTCCATCTCTAAGAGTTGCAAAAGTCTCAATAATTTCAGTATTGCTGAAAAGTCTAAGTTCCAAGTCTCTGTGAGCCCCTGTACAATTGAAAGGTTAAACACATCTAACATTCAAACACACAAGATACACATTACCATTTCAAAAGTTACACACAGCAGGATACCAAGCATTGGGACCAACACAAGTCCAAAATCCAGAAGGGCCAACATTAAATCCTATAGGTCCTTGTGGAACATCTGAAGCAACCTGTGGCAAATTATAAACTCCATGTGGATCCTCCCATATGGCACTCTTGGGAGTTATAGCTCTCATGGCTTCTCTCATAGGCTGACTTTGCTCCCTCTTTGCAGTTTCCCTTAGATGATCCGCGTTCTTGGCTTTTCCAAACTTATGGCGTTTCCACTGAATAGGCTTCTCACTCACAGCTTTACACACTGCTCTCTCAGAGGCACACTTCCTGGCTTCCCAGGCCTTCTTCTGAAATCTAGTGGAAGCCTTCTTAACCTCAGAACTCCTGCATTCTCAATGCACTTAAAACCACTGCCACGTGGATGATGCCAAGGTCTGCTGCCAGCTGGAGCAGTGGCCAGGCTTTCCTTTCTCTTGGCGGCAGGGGTTGGGAGCATGGATTGCTGAGCACTCTAACCCTGATTCCAAGGAAAAAGTTCTCCATGCTGGCAACATTCTAGAACAAGGGGCTCAGCAGCTTTCCCCTGAAGGCAAAGCCCCTGACCTTTGCAATTCTGAGGCTGCAAAGGGTGGAGACCTTCCACCTCTTGTGATGCCCTCAGGCCATCTTCTCCATTCTCTGCTTCCTTCCCAGCAATGGACATCCTCTCAGTTCTACCCTTACAGTCCATAGTTTTATTAATGCTTCCTTTCTGGCCAAACTCACAATATTTTGAACCATCCTGCTTGGCTCCTTGCTCTTCATTTTCAACATAAATCTGACTAAAAGCCCCCAATAATAGCCATGACATCACCCCAATATTTGGTAGCTTTGAAATATCTTTTGAAAGATTAATCAGTCCACCATGCTTAATCTCAGTCTTAGGCAAAGTCTCTGGGCATGACGAAATTCAGACAGACTTTCAGCCAAAACATAGCACAAATCATCTGGAGTCCAACAATAAATGTAGTCCTTCTTCCCAGCAGAAACCTCCCCAGCCTGGTCTTTGTAGGCAGGCCTTCTGTCAGTCTTCTGGTCTGAGCTCTGACCAGAATCTGACCTACAGAACAGCTGAAGCTTTTCCATCTATTCACAAGTAGAGGACCTCTGCAAACCTTTCCTATCTCTTCCCATAAACCATTCCCAAAAATTTGTAATCCACATGGTGAGGTTAGTCATAGCAATCACCCCACTCCTGGTATCAAATTCTGTCTTAGTTACTCTTCTCTCATTGCTGGGACAAATAACCGACACTCAAATTGTAGAACAAAAGGCTCACAGTTACTGAACATTTCAGTCCATACTCAGCTGGCTCCAAGGCTGAGAGGCACATGGCAGACAGCAACCTTTCATGGTGGAAGGCAAAGAGCAAGAGCGTGAAAGAAGGGCGAGGTAGCAACAACTCAAGCAGCTAACTTCTCTTCATTCCTTACATTGAAATGAAAATCACCTGCCCCAAGGGAGGTGCAGCACCCATTCCCACAATAATCAATTACTGATTCCAGAAGCTGCCCCATGATTGCATGAGGCTTTGGGGAGAAAACTATATACAAACCATAACACCTTGTCACACACTTTTTGCTTGAATTTTGAGGCTCTATATTGAAAACTGGGTTGAAACCACAGCCACTCTTAGTCTTGTATTCTTCATGTCTACAAGACCAGCTCTATGTGGTCAATGTTAAGGTTGGAAACCAGCTTGAACAATAGCCAGGCCCTCTTGAACTATGGTTGCAGAGACTTCTGAGTGCCTGGGTGGCTGAGCACAGTGAAATGAACTCCAGAGAACCAATTCCTAACATGTTCCTTCTGGAGCAGTGCACCCTTGGGTTATCTTAGGAAAAGACAGTCTTTAAGAGCAATTTCTCTTTTACATCTTTGAGTCTTAGAAAAGTGATATCTGGATTCTTTATAGTGCTAATCTTTTCAGTTACCACACTCTCTTTTGCCCCAACTTTACGCCTGCTTCCCCTTTGTGCAAGCTTCACATTCAGTTCTGCTGTTGTTCCTGATTCTCACTATACAACTGCCTGAGAGCAGCCAGCAGTACCAGCACTGCAACCTGAACTACATTACTTTGAAATTTCCACCATCATATTTCTTAGTGTCTTGCCCTTAAACTCAGTCTTCCACAAAGTTTCTGCTCCTAGGCAAAACAGAGACAAATTTTTGCTAGCACACAACACATATGGCACCCGGAGCAACTACTAATTCAATCCTTGTTCCCATCTGAAACACCCTAAGCCTGGCTCCTATGGTCTGCCTTCTCACCAGCATTCTTGATGAGCCCCGACCAGTGCCACACATCAGGCACTGATGTCCGTGTTCTAGAGTTTTGCTATTCCGCATCTTCAAATATTTCCAAATAACTCCCTCCAACCAGTTCCCAAATGTATTAACCCACGTGGTCAAGTACAGTCCCAGCAGCTACCCACACTTATTCTCAATTTCCTGTACTAGCTATCTCATCACTGGGGCAAAGTATCCAACATCTGTAACTTAAAGGACTAGAGGTTTGTTTAGGCTCACAGCTAGAGTGAGTTTGGTCTATGGCATGCTGGCTCAAAGGCTAAAATGGCACAGCCAATGGCATGGCAGATGGCACGGCAGAGGACAGCTCTTCACATAATGACTAGGAAGCAGAGCAAGAAGGGAGGAGCTTGGGTAGAGAACTTACCATTCCAAGTCATGCCCAGCATGACCAGCCCCTCCCACCAGGCCCCATGTCCAAAAGTGAGACTTGGAGGACATTTATAAAATAAAACAGAACAACTACTTCAGCTTTTTAAAAAAACTTTCTTTCTTTCTTTCTTTCTTTCTTTCTTTCTTTCTTTCTTTCTTTTTTTCTTTCATTATGGCTGGCTCAACCCGCCCTGGGGGTGGGGCTGGCACAGCACATGATGCTGGGGATCAAACCGTGGTCCCTGAAGTTGCCTAAGCTTGCCTAAGCAGGTGCTTTTAGACTGTTGAGACATCTTGCTGTCCCTACTACTTCAGCTTTGTATGAACCACTGAAGTAGATTTCACTACTAATTAGTAATAGGGCTAGCATGCCTCTTACTCCATAAAAAATTCCTTATTTCCTTGATCATCCTGTTTAGGTAATTGGATTCCATCAAAAGTTGGCTTGAAAAGCTGCTTCTTGCAAAAGGTAGGAGTCTCTGAGTATCAAACCTATTCATGACAGTGACTGAATATGATGCAGTGGAAGGAATGGCAGTATAGCTCAGTGGACTAAGCACTTGCTTAGGTAAGCACAGGGCTCAGGGTTTGCTCTTTGGCACCACATGTCTTGTTGGACCTGCCCCCAGGTGCACTGAGCCAGCAAGGGAGTCCAGGCCAGTTGGTGCACACTTATAATTCCAGCACTGGGGAGCAACAATCAGGAGAACCGCTAACAGTCCAAGCTGCATAGTGAGACCGTGCACACGTGTGCGTGCACACACACACACACACACACACATACACACACACAAATATATTGAATAAAAAGAAAGGTTGAAAGGAAGGAAGAGAAATGGGAAGAAAAAAAAGGTAGATTATGTTCTGATTCCCTGTTGTGAATGTGATCACTATGTATCACAAATAAGTACTAATAAAAATTTAATAGATAAATAGCAATCTATGAGTTCATATTGATGTAAATAAATGAATATATAAGTACTTGGAGGGCTGGCCAAACAGCTCAGCAAGTTAAAACACCTGCAAGCAGGCACAGGGGATGGGATTCAATCTCCAGGCCTGCCAGGTTGGCCACGCCCCCAGGACTCGATGAGACTTCCATTGCGAGTGGGCATGGTGGTGCATGCCTGTAATCCTAGCTCTTGGGAGGCTGTAAACAGGAGGATCACTACAAGTCTGATCTAGTAGTGAGATCCTCAACACCCTGCAGACCCTTCTCTAAAATACAAAAAATATATAAATATTCAGGATGGAAGTAACAGCTATTATAATAGAATGGTAGGAAGTAAACACAGTAGAAATTGAGAGGCTGAAAAATCACTCTTTGACAAATATAACAATAATTTACTCAGGTAAGAATCACTATTGCGGGGTTAGGGAGATAGCTCCGTGGCACAAGTGCCTGCCTGGCAAGTGCAAGGTCATGAGTTTGAACCCTAGTCTTGCAAAAAAAAAAAATTAATAATAATAATAATCACTATTGCTTGGCCAGGTGTGGTGGTACATGCCTATAACCTCAGCACTCAGGAGGCTGAGACAGGAAGATCACTGTGAGTTCAGGGTCAGTCCGAATAAGAAATTTGATGTGGGTTAGAGATCCCACTGATAAGTACCTGACAGTTCTCTATAATATTTTTCCAACTTTTCTATAAACCTCCAGTTATTTCACCATTTAAAAATTATTTAACATAACACTAGAGGCTGGGCGTGGTGGCGCAGGACTATAATCCCAGCACTTGAGAGGCTGAGGCAGGAGGATCGGTGTGAGTTTGAGACCAACCTAGGTTACAAAAGTGAGGTCAAGGTCATCCTGAACTGCATGGCAAGACTCTGTCTCAGAAAAAAAAAAAGTCACTAGAACTATAATGAAAAGAAAACGAAAAAGAAAACCAGAGATCAAAGAAAAAATAAATCACTATTGCTTGCTAAATCTAGTATGGCAAAGTTTGATGCAAAAGAATATAAATACACTGTGTTTAAATAACTTTTGTTTCATGAAAGAAAAATAGCAAGTTTAAGGTGTGGAAACCCCAGATCTACTACTTTGAATAACCAAAGTTAACATAAATAATTATTGGGAAAAATGAGATTTGTGCTTCCTAAAATGATATACTAAGATATAGTCCTGCTAAAAATGAAAAGCCACAATTTACCAGTGAAAACATTAACAAGATAAAATTAGGAAGCAATCTGAAAAATAAGTAGCCTGTACTCATTTAAAATATAAGTCATAAGAGGTAGACTGTGGAATTGATTTATAGACATGGTCTTGATTTATAGTGACTAAGGAGACAAAATAACTGGGTGCTGTGGGAAATTTTTATTTCTTTTCTTGGGCTTTAAGAGCCAGGGTCTCACTGCAAAGTGCAGGCTTGCTGTGAACCCTACGCAGCCCAGGCTGGCTGGAGGCCAAGAGCTGAGATTACAGGTGAGTGTGGCCATGCTGGGCATGGAATTGTCATTTATAGCATGACAAGGATTTTTTGCTACAAAAATGTGCTTTCAAGAATCAATGAAATATAAATAGAATGAATATAGAGAGCAAGCTCTTTTCACAAATGCCAGTTTCCTCGTTTTGGAATATTGCTAAAATATGCAGCCATCTTCAGAGATAAGGGGGCATCGCGTGTGAAAGTTTGTCCCAGATGATTCAAAAGATCAATAGGTATATAGAGAGCATTATTTATTAAGGGAGAAAAGAAGAAATTTGATGTGGGTTAGATGAAAATTAGAAATTTGATGAGAATATCACAATTCTTCATAATATTTTCTCAACTTTTCTGTAAATCTCAAGTTATTCTACCATTTAAAAATAACACGGGACAGCAAGATAGCTCAGTGGTCTAAAATGCCTGCTTAGGCAAGTTTAGGCAACCTCAGGGACTGTAGTTTGATCCCCAGCACCACATGCTGCACCAGCCCCTCACCCAAGACAGGCTGAGCTGGCCATAACATAAAAAAAAAAAAAAAGAAAGAAAAGGAAAGGAAAAGAGTAAGAAAACTGGAGTCTAGAAAACAGTCTTAAGCATCACAATAGAAATCTGATGCATGGGCTTGGGCAGGTAACTCAGTGGAATAAATGCTTGCCTGGCAAACACAAGGTCCTGACTTCAATCCCTGGTACCGAGAGAGAGAGAGAGAGAGAGAGAGAGAGAGAGAGAGAGAGAGAGAG
>PVKN010035356.1:0-11650 GCA_004027915.1 Capromys pilorides | reverse complement strand
AAAGGTAATAATATTTTCTTCTTTATTATGGGCATATTGTTTAAATTTTCTATAATTAATGAAAACATTTTAAAAGAGAAAACAGACATTAAATTGGTTTTGAAAAAGACTAAGGAGAAGAGCTTCGAAATGTGTCCACTTTTTCTAGATTATTCTTTACATAATCAAGTCATTTCCTTAAGCCTTCCTGCAGCTTCACATTCAAATTTTATTTAGTCAGTGAGTGAATATAATGACATTTGAAAAACAGTTTTCATATTCTAAGATTGTTCATCTTTTGCCCTTCATTGACAAACATTAATATTGAAACATATAATTTTTATTTCAGAAATGTATGTGATATTTTATATTTAAATGAGATGAAAATATAGAGATTACTTATTTATTGCTTTAAAAATAGCATATAGTATTTCTTGGTATTACTGCTACAAAATCCCTCTTCCACTCTAATACCAGAAAAGTTGACTTGCAGTAGTATTGTATAATTACTGATATTTTTAAATTTTAATTTTTTGTGTTAGCACCTGCTTGCAGTACATAACATTGGCGTTTCTCATGGAAAGGGAGTCCACATGCCTGATATACCTTGATTCTTTCCTTCTCCTTCCCCTTCTCCTGCTCTCTTTTTCCCTTCCCCTCTACGAAAGAGCTCTCTCCTTGTTTCTGATGATCTGCCTTTTGCGTTGCTCTTTATTCACAGGAAGGGTTTCTCCACAGGAGGAACCATGAAGTAAGTAAGTTTGTAGGCCTGCTTTAGTTCACTTATCATGTTGAAGGTTACTGAACAGCATTTCTACTCACTGAATCATAAAATTGCACAGAAAAATTTCTGATTTCTCTGATACTTCAAGAAAACATGGCCAACAAATTAAATCTTTTACAAGCTAGAAAAATCAGTTTTAGTTTTCTAATATCTTTAACCAATATAAACCATTTATTTATTTTTCCCTTCAAAAAATAGATAGGCATATTGCTGTGCAAAATATGAAGATAATTTTAGGAAAGGTTTTGAGACCTACATAAACTATTCTAATGCTTTCACTGTGCAATTTTAAAATAAGTATTACTATGAGCAGATTTCTTTTTATAATTCACTTAAGATGTGTAAGCATCCTGAATCTGAAAAATACACCTTTTATAGACATTGAAGTTTAATGCCTGTGAAACAGGATAAGTAATCATTGTTAAAGGAGATGAGTTACTTCAATTACTTTGATTTTCACATACTCACCAAATGTACTCTCCCATCAAATAGCCCTTGGTGTTTCCAAATGAATTCATTGGGTGCCAGTGCATGACAAAAAAGGGTTCAGACAAAAATTAGCCTTAGAGATGTGCAAGCCCATGAAGTGCTGCCTCAGGGCTGTTCTCCAGAACAATTGCCAAATGTACGGAAGCTGTCAATTGGAAGTTTCCATGAGCAACTGGGAGCCAAAGCCTTGTGGTCTTGGCTCAAAGATACCCCAGAGGAAAGTCCTGTCCAATACATCATGATCAGAGTCTACTTTGTTTTACATGACACTTGTATACTTCATCAAGGGAAGTGCTAATCAGCATGCACTAGCATTTATTTCAACATTTAATGCTTTAACAGGATAAATGATTGGTTGTTCTTCCAGATGATCTGCAGGACAGGAAAGGAGAAGCCAGAAAAAGCAATACAAACTTTCTGTCCCACCAATGACCTTTATCTTGAGCTAAAGTTACTTCCTGATGTAGATATTGGAGACAGTTCAGTTCCTATGACTTTAATCCAAACCAGCTCCCTTAAATGAGGTAAAAATGATACTTTGGATGCCAAAGAACTAAAAAAAGGATAAGATATGATGTGTGGAACTGCTAATCAGGGTTCTCTAGTGCATCTGCCAGGATTTTAGTTTTCTTCTTTTGTATGACATGGGCTCACCTACTGCACTAAATTAGAGGAAATGCTGAGGTGCCAACTTACATCCAATTTCAAATACCTTCAGTTCACACTTGCAGAAAACCCTGAACAAGGAGCAGTTACTTTGAGAGGTAAGAGAGTTCTACAATGAGAGACTTACTGTTGAGAATTATCGTGAAATTCTGGAATAAAATGTTTCTTTAAAAATCGGAGCGTCAATTAAGAGATAGGAAAGCACCTGAACGCAGGATCTGCAAATGGCTATAGTATTAAGCCTGTTAAATCCTTAAAATTCCTTAGTTCAAATCTGTGATATAAAAGCTAGGCAACCAACCTTCTAATAGTCCTGACCTATAACTTGTACCACATGGCAAATACCTCAAACTTTCTAGAAATACAAAGAATTCAACACCAACGCTTGTTAAAATTCAATGCCAACCACAAAGCTTGCTGCAGGTTGTAAACAAAGACCTCATAGGTTTTTGTTCAACAAGTTCAGACTCAATGTAGCCACAGTCTTTTTAATTCCTCAAACATTGGATGGAAAAAATAACTGGAAAAAGAAGAAAAAAGGCTTTAGAAGTATTGCTCATTTTAATTATCCACAATAGTAAGATGTAGTCAAAAAGGAAAAATTATAAATATATCTCCATCTCATTCTTCAGAAATGGGTTTAGTAGAGTCGATTTATATACTGTCAGATTCAAAGAAACTATGTTTCTAGAAAAGTCACAATTTCTCTTCCCATCATATACCATAGAGAATTATCTGTGAAGGACAGTGAAGGAAGAGGCTTTGAGAGAATAAGACTTTGTGAGCCTGACTGAAGACTTAAATATGAAAGGAAACAATGCTAGAAAGAGGAGCCAATAAATCAATTTTGATGAAGGATGAATAGACAAGATATGGACAAGCGCAGTAATATATAGCACAGAGAGTTTGGCAAGAATTTAAAAAGAATGAGAAGCGCTTTCATAGCATGAGGAGCATAATAATTTTAGGATTTTGAGGACTTTGGGCAATCAATACACTCTCATACAGGGAATGGATGCACAGAACTTGACCAATACATGGTGATTGCTTTCTATATGCTAATTGTTCACTAGCCAGATCCACTCCCCTGACATATAGATTAATTCCTGCAAGTTTACCATGCCATTGATTTGCACCTCCACTTGATGTGTGGAGATTCCAATATCTAGTCAACCTGTTGCCAAAAGCTGCATTGTTATTACAGATGAGATCAGCAGCAGTAGCCCATTAAACATGTATAGATCCTAAGCAAATGTAGAGTGGAAAAATCCGGAAGAGTAGATGCAACAAATGAATTCAAATGAAATGAAGGAGCTTGGCTTCTTCTTGGAAAGCAGCATGCAGTGTGGCCTCTGGACTTCTCCTTGGATTCTCACCTGGCTAGAAAGTCTCTGCCCCCCTGCACCTTCTTCTGTGCAGAGTAGCTCCATGCAGGGCTTCCCTTTGAGAGCCTAGGCCATGCTGCACAGGTGATGTTGTTCCCCTCTGAACTCTCCAAATGATATAACCCATGAGTGGCAGACCAAGTTTAGAAAAGGGGAATACATTCCCACTGGTGCTAGGTAGCAGGATGGCTCTACTTCTGAAGGAAAGGGGAAGAACACGAAGACTCCATGAGTGAGAACTGCACTGAATGGAGTACTTGGTGACAGGGAGGGGTAAAGCCAGTGTGAACATGTGACTGATTGTGCCCCTTAGTTATTTGTTTATCCTGAAGAGGCTTTCCATGACACTTGAAATAAAATTCCATGTTCGTGGAATGTCTTCCAGGCCTTATGCACCAGACCCATGCCTAACTCTCCAGCCTAATTTCTTGTTTGTCTCTCATCTCATTCTCTGTGTACCAAAACCAGTAGCCTTCCTGCTATTTCTGGAAGATGCCATGCATATTTCTACCTCAGGCCTTTACAGAGCTGGCTCCACTTTGCCAGGGAGGTAGCTCTGTGGCACAAGTGCCTGCCTGGCAAGTGCAAGGTCATGAGTTCGAACCCCAGTCCTGCACAAAAAAAAAAAAAAAAAAAGTGCACTCTGGTTATCACTTGTTTCAGGGGGACATTAACAATGACAGTAAGTGACATGTTCCCTTCTCATCACCAGGCATTTTTATGCTCTTTTCAAGTTTTTGGGCCTCTGGTTTATATTATTTGCTTATTTGATGATTTCATCTTTGTCTTAAATGTTAGGCTTTATAAAGATACATACATAGCACTCTTATTTTTAAATCATCTATATCAGGAACATACAAGTGCTTAATAAAATCATATGAATACGGCCGGTAAGATAGCTCAGCTGACAAAGCTCCTGTTTTGGCAAGCGCATGCTGAGCCAGTGACCAAGCCCCAGTGTGGTAGCACATAGCTGTAATCCTAGTGCCAGGGAGGCTGAAAACAGGACGATCCTTATGAGTCAAGCTGCATAATGAGACACAGTACCAAACACACAAATGGAAAAAAAAATCATATGAATAAATTGATCCACCTTCCTGTCATTTTTCCATGTGGCATTATCAGTAGGCATGGGCAGACTGAAGGATAATAGCTAGCATAAAAAGTGACATATAACACTAAATTACTGTATTCAAGTCACTATCCTAAGTATTTTGTATATGCTTCCAAACTTTTGCACAATCAAAACAAAGACACCAAGAACTTATTGTACCGTATGCAGTACAGCACATACAACGTACAACACAGGGTGAGTGCAATGTTAAGATACATAGAATGGCAGTGTCTGGTGGCCCAGCTTGTCATCTCGCCCTGGAAGCTGCCCTCAGATGAACTGCTTCTTCTCCCTTTGATCCTTCTGCCTTCAAAGACATTCTTTCTTTCCTTCAGGCTTTGTCCACGCATCTTGTAACCACTGCATAGTTCATCTAAAATTTACCTAAGATATTCAGTGTGCTAGCCTCCATTTCCATTGAATCTTCTGCATAATTGGGTTAGAGCTTATAGCACATTTAAATTGAAAATGTGTGTTTACCTAATTGCTTCTTTAATTAAAAAGCCTTGAAAGTAGGATTTTTTTGTGTATTCCACTATCGTCAATATTTGTCATCACATACAGTAAAGATAGATTTAAAGGATTCATTGAAGTAATCGCCTTCCCTGTTCACAAACTAAGAAATTTAAAAAACTATTCTTCCAGACTTAACCCAAATTATCACCGATAAGTTACGTTTTAATATAATCTTGAGAAGACTAGAGTTTTGATTAGTTCTTTTTCTTTTTACTATGCAATATTCAGGCTGATCCACCCATATATTGATCAGAAAAATGTACATAAATTGGATTTTTCTTTAGCTAAGTGTTAAATAGTATCACGATTCTGGATTCCTTCACATCTAGTAGCATCACATTCATCTACTCCTTCCGGTCACTGTTATTAAATGCTTGATTCCTACTAAGAAAATCTCCTGGGTACATGGATTGGGTTAACCAGATAAACCTAAAAACACAGGATATTTTCATAAATTACATCTAAATAATCCAGATCTCTAGAGTTTACTATAGTGGGCTAGAAATCTTAGAAGGAGAGGTATTTTCATAATATTTTTCAACACAAAGTGTTTCTGGCTTTAGCCAAAAATAACGTAAAAGAGATCTGTTGACACATTAAGTTCCAACCTTAGATTTAAAAAGAATAAATGGAGGAAAAAAAATAAAAGTCTTTGAAAAGCCCAAAGTTTCATTCTGGCTTGCAGTTAAAACAGAAATAATAAAACCACAATAAAAGTGGCAAGCACTTCAGGCTTGGATGTCCAGCCTTGATTGTAATAGATAACAGTGTGGTTCCCCTTCGGAGAGGACCAGAGCCCATTCAGTTTTCCCAGCCTCTGGCAAAGCCACCTCGACTAAAAGGAGGAGAAAATGATGAACAGATAAGCAGTCCAAGCAGGGCAGGCTCTACCAAGAAACACAATGACAGGAAGTGGGTGGTGGTCACAAGGGCACTGAAAGTGCCTTAAGTGTCAACTTGGGGAAAAAAAGTGAAAACAAACACATGGTGGAAGCCAGGAAGCACAGCCCTTCTGTCACTAAAGAGGAAAACTTTACCTACATGCTTGGCAAGGCAATTTTTTCACTGTCAGGCAAGTTTAATTAAATCCATGTTCTGGGAGAGACAAAAAGCATGACAGAAGGAAAGGTGGTAGGGAAAAGAAAAAAGAAAAAAAAAAACAGATATCACCTGGGCTTGAATTCAATTCTAGTTTGCACGCCTGAAAACATTTTAACATTTCTAAAAGCATTTTAAATGTTTCATTTGTTAATACAGAAGCTATTTTGCTTTTGGTATTCTGCAAAGGAAAAGAAGCACAATTTAATTATCTGAACTGTGATTGATATAACTACGTACTTGTTCCCAGGGGACTACAGAACCAGGAGGATTTCGAGACCCACCCCTGGAAGCACAATTTACACAACAAATTCCAGGCAAACTTGAGCAGAAATGAAACCACAACACATGTAAAGTGGATGAGGGGAGAAGAAGCGTGGCAGTCTAGAGTCTTAGCTTACAGAGGCAGCAGTGGGAAATTTACATGGAAAAATCATTTCCATTTCCTTTCTTTTTAAAATCTAAATTGATATAAGCAGCCATACTTAGTCATCAGACTCCTCCTTTGGGCAGTTCTCTAAATTTAAAGTCTACTCTTAAAGAACAAATTTCTATCACCACAGAAAAACGTCACGACTTTAAAAGTAACTTTACAAGTGGAGTGAAAACCACCTGAATAGAACAGAACATAAAATATTATAAGTCAGAGTAAGAAAGTCGAGTAATTCTGGGATGGTGCTAATGGCAGCATTTTTACCTGAGTTTCTCTCTTTTGTGTTTCTATCATAATTATGAAGTGTTTGCTGCCTTGATTTCTAAGTGGTCTCCTCAGATATTTCCTAAAATTATACCAAATAAAACCAAGACAGTCATAAAAATGTACATTTGCCTAAGTGCTCCATTGTGAGATATGGTGCTCATTACTAATAGGGGAATTTGAAACCCATTTAGAAATGTTAGGAATTATCTCAGAAGGAGTAAGAACCTGATTTGGACCAATCCATCTGCAAAAACATGAAGGAAAAAAAAAAGAGACACAAAGGGTCGTCTGCTCTTGTGCATTTAATGGACTCCAGTCTCGGCCCAGTTGGGTGGAGATGGAGCATCCTCTCCTCAGGGAAAAAGGGCAAGTCGTTGAGAACGGTGCTGCAATCTTCTTCCAGTTGCCTGCCTCCCTTTACCTAGAGCAGCAGAGAAGGTTAAAAATAATCTGTTTATCTTTGAAAAATGTCTTCTTATTCACAATGCTTACATAGTTGTTGGTCCCACAGGAGACTTGCCTGCCATTTGAGCTCTTTTGAATACCAGGAGTGTTGGAAGCAATAGTAAAATGCCATGGAACTATTGCCGTGAAGACAATATAGAATTTCGGAGAAATTATGTCCTGGGGAGCCCTTCTCTGAATAAGGAGGTCCCTCATTTAAACAAAAATGACAACAAGAATTTGGGGGCTGCCTGTGAGTCCAGGCTGCCACTGGGCCAAACCCATGGAAAGCAGAGAGCATTCTGTGGTGAATTTAATCTGGCCACACATAGGAATAGGTCAGATTAGATAGTATTGGCAGCCTGTCCAAGCCACACTGGGATGCGAGGCTTGTGCTACTTCCTGCTTCTAACAACAGATGGGGATTCCCGGATAAAGAAATATGTCATTACTGTTTTGTGGTTCAGACAGAGGTTTAGAATGACAAGGCTAATCCAGAGCCTTCTTTGAATACTCCCTCAGTCAAACTTGCAGCGCTTCTGGGAAGTCTTTCTAGAGGATTAAGTTTGGTCATTTCTACAACTGACAGAAACTGCCCCTTTCTCTAGGGTTCTGGAGTCACAGAGCTCCTCTAGAAATATGCTGGTCAACAAAAAACAAAGGTGTGAAAAGAAAAGTGAAGAATAAAGGGAAGATGTTAAACAGATAAAATCTAAGTAATTATTTTCACTCTAGTCAAATGTTGGAGAAGCTGTGGGGAAAAAGGAACACTTCTCCACAGCTGGTGGGAATGTAGACTGGTGCAATCATTATGAAAATCTATGTGGTGACTCCTTAAAAAACTAAGACTAAATCCCATTCAATCCAGCAGTCCCTCTACCGGGAATTTTCCCAGAAGAACTGAAAACATCATATCATAGTGATGTTTGTACCCCTATATTTATAGTAGCACAATTTGTGATAGGCAAATCTTGGAAATAACCAAAATGCCCATCATCTGAAGAATGGCTCAAAAAGATGTGGTGTTTTCACACAATGGAATATTACTCAGCTATAAAGAATGGGAAACTAGAATACTTCATATATAAGTGGAGATATCTTGAACATATACTTATAAGTGAAATAACCAGAACTTCATGTGTAAATATTGTATAGTCTCCCTAGTGTAAGAACTCAAAAGAAGGAAAAAAATGAAAAGGCATAACACAGCTGAATGGAAATCAAGAACTTAAGGATTAAACAATGAAGAGACAGCAAGCAGAAAAGTTAGGAAACTTCACAGGGGCAAAACCATTCATGTATATACACAGGATGAATTAGACAGTGGTCCTAAGAATCTCCAACAGGTTTTTGACACTGAGAATAGCAATGTATAATGCTAAAACCATGCTTAGAATGTCTGCCATTCTGCTCTGTTAGATGTGTGCTGCTTCTAATGTCATTTCAATTATTGCTATACTTTCTCTCAAAAAAAATATTTTCACTATAATTTTGTTAAAATTTCAGTAAATTTGAAAGTAGGATACTGGGAAATCAAAGCTCATAGATTGTCTATCATTCAATTAATATTCAATATGCAATGCTTTCTGATAATTCACTAATCTTCCTGGGTAGACTGAGAGCTTAGAGTTGGAAGGAGCATAATTTGGGAGAAGAGTTCTCTTGCAAATTATCTTTGTCAATAGTCATTCTGAAATACATGATGAGGTTATTTTTATTTTTATTTGTTGGCATATATTTGTGACACATAATTACATTCATCTTGGGGAATTGCTGTATAATGTATAGCACATCTTAATTATTTTTATTATTTGAATAGAACATATATCGGTAGGCAAATGAGGGAGAAATTATTTAGAACGATCATACAACAAGAGTTGTCTGAGTTTGAGAAGTGTTGAAGAAGAAAAATTCCTAAGTCTGTAACTCCACATTCCTCTCAACCACTGTCTGAAGGTCGCAGGAGAGGAAAACGGAAAGAGGTAAAATGCTACAAGAAGACTCTGGAGTCAGATACCTCTGCCAGTGTTCATCATATAGTAGTCATTCCTCTGAGATACAATCCTCTATACTTTTATTAGGATGAAAACCAACTATCTGGGAGACATATTCACTACTGCTATCTCACCCATCTTTGTATTGTCTACTGAAACTGCCCTTTGAGTACACTATATGTTCAGGCTTCTGCATTCTTATTTCTTTAATTTTTTAAAAAAACTTTTATTTATCTGGTACAGAGTCTTGCTATGTAGCTTGCATGTGTAGTGATCCTCCTGTATTAGCCTCCCCACTGCTGGGATTACAAGTGTGCACCCTGGGCCTTTACAGAATGTGGTACTGGAGATCCAACCCAGGTCCTTAAACTTGCCAGACGTGCACTTAGACTGCCGAGCCATCTCCCCAGCCCTGCATTCTGTAGGTTTGTCCGGTGAATTGAATATTGCTTAAGTAGCAGTGACTAATATGCCCCAGATAGCCTATTTTCTTTCTAATAGAAGCATACAAGATCATGTCTCAGAGGAACAATTACAATATGCTGAACACTTGGAGTGCTATCAGACTCCAAAGACTTTTGGGTAGCTTCTCAGAGCACATCACACAGCCAATGCCTACCTGTTTCAACTACCAGACACTAGCTCTGAATAGTTCACTCACTGAACTGCTGCACCACTCTACCCAAGTTCATGCCAAGCATATTGGCCAAGGTCCAAAGTACCTTAAATCCCTGATCATCTTCCAGCTGCTAGAAATAATGCTTCCCTTTCTCTGTGGCATAAAGAAGATTCAGTTCAGGAATCATTGTCAATGAATATTCAAACTTCATGCAAATCAGTGAAATGTATTCTGTGCTTTGCTCTTTCATCAAAAAGCATGACAACAACCACAAGAATTTTCCATAATTCTGCCTACAAAGCTCTCCAGAAATAGTGCATCTATTAAGTTGCCTTTCAGAATGTAATATTAGAAAGATCAAGTCGTTTTAAAAACCTCAAAGAGAATAAAGTTGCAGAGTTTGGTACTGTCAGGGCAGGGGTCCAGACTCCCCGCAGGACTTAGCCCTGTAGTAATAGTTGTTCTCCTTTTCCAACTTGGCTCAAAACTATAAGACCTTTGCTGCACACAGAATGTTTATCATTTTTCTCCCCCACTGCTGTTCATGATTGAAATGGCTCTAGAAGGCAGGTGTGGAAAATGAAATATTACTGAGCTATAAGGTGAGGATAACTGTTAGATATCAAGCTAAATTTTCTAACCAGGACTTGCATCATTTAAATTTCATATAATTTCAGAGACTTTTTTTTTCTTAAAACAGAAAGAAAACACCTGGTGCATTATTTGGCGGATTCAGATAGACAGAAGCAGAGGAAATTACCCTTGGCTGGTCCCAAAATAAGTGGCTATATATGTTCACTGGAACATAAGCATTCCATGTAAATCCTAAAATGCAACTGCTTCTCCCCTTCTCATTTTCCTATGACCCTCCCATCAATGCCTAAATTAGAAGTTACACTATTTTGGGTTCTGCCTTAACTTAGATGTAGTGTTCAAAGTTTATTTGACTTATCAACATTATGTATTAAATAAAATTGAAACAAATAATTAAGAGTTCCTTAGATAGTTGTGCACACAAAAATGGATTCATGTATTCCCTAATAAGATAAAAATGAACCTCAGTGTAGAGAAATTGAGACTCTAAAAGGGACCCCATTAAATTTAAAAATGTGGCCTGTTTATCTACTTCCTAAAATAATGTACCAACCAGCAAAAAGCAGATGTCAGTAGAGTTGGGTGATATCGTACATTTAGATCCTGATGATTAGACTTCTAAGTACAATTGTTATAACTACCACAGTGTCTGATCATTCAACACCCTTCCTTTTTTGCTTGTGGAAACCATGGATTATCAGAAAGATAAGGGAAGTCTCAGTGGCTTTCACACTGTGCTATATTTTAAAGCACAGACCATATGAGTAGGCTTCCTGTTCCTCAGTTCTGTCTCTAACACATCATTATGTATTCCAGTTTCATATTTTGTGGACCAGTACCTTGAACAGTGCTAAGAATGTAGTCAGTATTCAATAAATGCTTGTCAAATAACAGGATCAATGAGTCATGGCTAAAAAGCAGAGTCTCAAAGGAAAAGGGGGAAAAGATTAAAGAAGAAAAAATGGAAAATGAAAAAAATTATAGGGAAAAAGATATGAAATGTGCTAATTAAATACAACAGTCAGAAGAGTGAAAAGCCTATCCAGAATTTACAGGAAATAGGTGTCTCCACCACCTTGCCTGTGTCCTGATACAGTGCCCTACCTCGCCCAGCTCTCTTCTCTTCTCTTCTCTTCTCTTCTCTTCTCTTCTCTTTATCACACTCTCCATTCCATGATTGTAAGTGGCTTCCTCATTTTTGAACAGCTCATGAAATCCACAAACTCATAAAACTCCTTTTCTCAAAATGAGAGAATCTAGGCTACAGA
>PVKN010035355.1:0-11651 GCA_004027915.1 Capromys pilorides | reverse complement strand
TTTGCTCTTTTCCTCATCTGTTTTTCTTTCCCATTGAACAATTTCTTTCCCTTTAACAATACTGGTTTTACTAGTACCTAAATTTTTAGAAGTCTAGTTATATCTATCTATCTATCTATCTATCTATCTATCTATCTATCTAGTTTTACTTTTAAAATATTTTTTAGTAGTTTACATTAATTAACATTAATAATTCCTCCATAAGTGTGTTTTCCTTAAAGGAAACAATATGCCAATTGTTTTGGGAGCCCTGAATTTTGAAAGCAAGCTTCAGTGAAATGTCATTACCATCTTCTTTTCTATTCATAGTTGAAGCCCATTTGCTGTCTGACCTCTTTGTCATAGGAGTATTCATGCTTATCTTTGGATTTATTCATTTGTGAAGTCACTGACTGTGTTCATAATACGTGAGCTTAATAGGAAATGTTCATGTCTAAGATGGGCCATTCAAGGCAAAAACAATGGTAAGAACTGAAAAAGAGAGGAAACCCATTTTAGAGAAGGAAAATGGGCTTTCAAAGAAGTGATGATATGAACAATCTTTACCCATCAGCACAGTGAGACCAGAGTTTGACCCAAAATTCTGAGTTACCTTATAAGCAGAAGCAGTAGTAGATGATGGAGTCATATGATTGCTCTTGCTAGTGATGCTGTGTGCTAGTTTCTTTCTTTTTGCTTAATATATCATGAATCTATTGAAGTTTCAATTGTATTTATTTTCTTAACGTCAGTGAGGTAGCTTGGATCTTGAATGTCTTCTAAACACCCATTTGTTGAAGGTTTGGTACCTAGGCATGGCAATATTGAGATATATTGAAACCTTTAGCTAGTGATCAGAAGCAAAGTCCCTAGAGGCTTGGCCTTGAAGGGGGTATGAAGATGTCAGGCCCTCTTTCTCCTTTTTGCCTCCTGACTGCTAGGAGGTGAGCAACTTGCTCAACTCTCTACTCCCTACTGCCTTTCCACAGGCCCAAAATCAGTGGGACCAAGTGACCATGGATTAAAAATCTCTGAAATGATGAGCCAAATTAAAACATTCCTTCCTATGAGATGTTTATCTCAAGTATTTTTTCACCATGGAGGAAAGTTAACACAACGAATATTGATAAGCTAGGAAGTGAGAACACCAAAAATGATAACCTCGGCCTTTCTGCTACCCTAGAACATTTCATTATGCATAAAAAGAAACATTTGCTTCCTGATTTTGTAACAGGATAAGGTGTGATGCAATACTCCTGGGGAAAGAATGTTTGATAACAAACATGTTAACCTACAGTTTCCATCAAAAACAGGCAAAAATAGTTATGCGGAGACTGGGCGTGGTGGCACACACCTGTAATCCCAGGTCTTGGGAGGCTGTAAACAGGCAGGTCACTATGAGTCCGATCAAGTACTGAGACCCTGGACACCCTATAGACCCTTCCTTTAAATAAATAAATAAACAAATGAATAAGTAAATAAATAAATGAACAAATGAATAAGTAAATAAGTAAATAGCTATGTGGCCATTAAATAGTAAATACAATTGCAAGCAAAACCTACTGATAAAATTCCAATATATTTTATTTTAGTCTGAAAGCTTTTGAAATATAGCTTTCATTGATCCATTCAATCTAGTCATATTTAAAATGTAGATCTTTCTTTTGAAAATAAACATTGGGAAAATTGCTAGAATTTTTTGTTTCAGATTTTAGGTCATCATTTGCAAATTTTTGGCAGAAGTAGAAATCTTAATTGGAAAAAATATGTAAAATCCAAATCTTAAAAATGAAATCAAGCCTATTTTAATTAAAATGAAGATGGATGTCTATTTGAAAATGATTGAAATTCTACTTTCTTTCTAAGAAGATGGCTCTAATTACAAATTCTATGTAAGTGCAACTGTTGTACAGCAATAGGGCAAACTTAGAACATTCAGCTTACAGTCTAGTGCTCAGACTGAATAAATTACAAGGGATCCCAAGATAGATTTCATGAGGCTCACCTCAAGCACATATTAAGTGCATGCTAGAGGGTTTGGAGCCCAAACTTAGAATTCCTGATCAAGAAAATTTAGAGCAGGCCCAGGACTTTCCTCTTTATTGATTGCCCATATTACCAATGTACAGTTAAATTAAAAAATAGCACACTTTTTGCTTTTACAGTGCCTTTCAATTATATGCTTTGTGGACATCATCCTAAAGTTATTTCCATTCATATGTTCATTTGGTTTATATCAATAATAATGTAATGGTTAAAGTTCCAAGTACTGCCAGTACAACATTAAACAAAATATTCAAGGTCTCTTATCTCATAAGATACAAAGTACATTAAACATTAATGAACCTGTTCAAACTATTTGTCATACAACCAATAAGACTCTGTACAATATTTTAAAGTGTCAATTAAGAGCAAACTGTGTGACTGTGTGTTGAATTGAAGCACTTTGTTGATGGTGCTTTTCTGTTCTCTGGATTTTCCTGAAATAATTGCAATGATTACATGGTGGTGTATAAATATGGCTTGATATTTATAGTGATTTCCCCCTTTCTCTTTGTTTCTTTTTCTTTTTTTCCTTCATAGCCACAGAAAACTTCTGTTTCTTGGTAGCAGGAGCACTGTAAGAGTTTCCATGGTAACAATGCATTTTGGGGGGATAACAAAAGTAAATATGCATGTACTATGTCAGCACATCAGTTGCTAATTCCTGGTAGAGGGCTAAAGTTGTTTACAGCAGAATTTTGTTTTGAAAATGGGCCAAGATTTTGTTTTTAAGTATATTCTGTTAACTGAATAGTTGTAGTTTATTAATTAAAGTCAGGAAGAACGCTTTTTAACAGCCAATTAGAAATGGTTTGGAAGACAATAAAAATTTAGTTGGTGAGAATAAAAATGGTTTAATGAATTTACTAGTCAGAGCTGAATTAAAAAAGATCAAATGGCATGGGATTTTTAAGCCATGTATTTTTTTAAAAGGACATTACACTGATCTCTGAAATTCAGAGAGCAGAGGAATAAAATGTCAATATTAATAAAATAATAAAATCTTTTGAAACACATCCTTTCTCTAAAAAAAGGATGTGAGACTATGAAAGCAAAAAGAGTTCTCAGATTGCCTACAGGCCCAAGGTAGCCCAGTGAGAAAACATCTGCAAAAATGTACACTGAATTGATTCCTTCTCACCAGACACTTGTTCTAGGCCCCACCATGCAAGTCAAGGAGTTACCTTTTAGGAGCTAGCATGTTATGACCATATTCCTCTGTTATTTACTTAACCGTATGCCATGACTACCACCTCATTATCTTTAGCTATACCATGTCAAAATACTCTGAAATCTTCTTCTAAGTCTTATTTCTTGAACATATTGACTTGGCTGCCATTTACCAAACTACTTGTCTCATGAGGAAAACTCCAGCTCTTCCCCGTGTTTTTATAACACTTTGCAATACATTCCCCCTGGCCTCCTAAAAATACTCTACATCATTCAGCTGATGATACAGTGAAAAACCTTCTCTTTGGTGCATTTCCTGAATTAATCTCCAGTGTTGAAGGGGCGCAGGGTGTTTTGGTTTTATTTTTGTTTGTCATATTATGTAGCACTTGATGTGCATTTCTCTCATCATTTCACTACGGTGCAATTATGGTTTTACAACTAGATCTTTCCCCCTGACTGTGCTTAGGAGCAAGGACCGTGCAGGATTCACCTTTGCATATCCAAGGCAAGCCTGGAACCTAGAACAAATGATGATGAATGACCGAAAGAACAGCCAAACCTCTGAGCTATAGAATTATTGTTGTTGACACCCACCAAGCAGGAAATTGAACATCAAAGCAAACAAAAGTTTTTTTATTCTCTCGCTTTCAGTAGATCTCCGGAGGGTTTGCTGATGGAGAGAAATGAAATAGTGCTTCACTTCAATAGCTATCAACTAGTTATTTGTAGTAGGTATATTCTCCTAAGGTAAAACTTCTTCTAGACCTGCGTGAAACACACAGGAAAGTATGACTCTTTCCTTGTATAATTGCCATTACTAGGTAACTGGAATGGTGAATCTGTTCTTATCCGCAGAGCTCTACATTATGGCATCCTGAGTCTCAGAATTCAAACTTCCTTTCCCTCCAACCTAACAACATTTTAAGTGTTTGTTCATGCTAACCATATATATTGCATAAACTACATCTTTTACCTCCTCACTTATTGATCATGTTTGGTTCTTTCACCATTTTGTACTACCTATAAAAAATGATGCTTTTCCTGTCCCTCACCAATTTTTGCTATGACGGCACATTAAGTCCTTAAAGTTTTATTTGTTTTTAAGAAAAGTAAGTAGAGAAGAATTACTACCATTTTGCTGATATAAGCAATATTGTCAAACAGTGAAAATAGTCACAGAATGTTTCTTTTTATTTTGTATCCCAATTGATTCACAAATATTTTCTTCTTTAAACCAGAAGTAAAAACTTGCAGGAGGTGCAATGAATTGCATTAATACATGAGGAAATAGTCTTCTATTAACCTCTTGTTCAAGACCATAACTTGTTGAGATTTCTGACTTAAAGTTATATATTAACTCACAAAAAGATCCTGATCACCTACCAGACTTTCTTTACTTTATTTATAGTATATACAAAAATAATTAAATTGCTAAGCTATAGCTCCATTTCGAAGATTTCAGATGCTTATTTGAATTACAACAGAGCCTTGGCCATAAAGACTACAAGGAGAACAAAGGTTTGAAATGTCTGTGAGAATAAATTCTCTTCTTATTCTATATTAATACAGGATTGGCAAATACAGTTTGTATAAACTATTGTCTTCTGTGGCAAAAGGCAGCTTCGAGAAATATATTGAAAAAAATTATCATTTTGATTGTGCTACAAAATACATTTTTCATCTGCAATGTATGATGTTGCCATGAAGACTAACCTATGAAACCAATTTCCTGGAAGTTTGATTACTGGTTCAGATGGAACAGCTAAAAGATAATTTTGCCAACTGTAACTGTCCTGAAATTTTAAAAGTTTTGAATCAACTTTGCATTCCTGAGATAATTCATACCCAGAGGCAAGGAAATGATTCCTCTTAAATACTTATCCTTTGTTCTGTTGCAAACTGCCTTCATCTCATAAAAATAAAACACTATTGCAATTTTTTTTCTGTCTCACTGGAAATTTATCATTTTCTTTTGAAGATCCATCCTTTCTATTTGCATGATAACTAAAGGAAAATATGAATAAATAAATGAGTACATAATGTGAGAAACAACACAGAATATGCAGAAAAGTCTCTGGAAGAGAATGCAGGTCAAGGATTTAAAGTTGCTGCCATTCCATAGAAATCAGTTAGTTAAGTAGTCATAGAATGAGGAAACAAGTGAAGAAAACTTGTTCCGGGCTGGTCAGATATCTCAGCAGACTAAAGCGCCTGCTTTGGCAGAGTGCAGGAGCTGGGTTCGGATCCCCAGCATGATGTGCCAGCTCTGCTCTCAGGGGGCACTGAAATGGCAATAGAGACTGGATGTGCGGCACACACCTATAACCCCAGTGCTTGGGAGGCTGAAGACAGGAGAACCATTATGAGTCTGATCTATATAGTGAGACCATATAATCCCTGAAGACCCTACCCTAAATACATAAAAAAAGAAATCTTGATATAGTAAGTTGCATATTCTCTGTTATTTTCGCTTAAAATTGAGACTTAAGAAAAAGTTAAACACGTATTTGTACACTGATGCAGAAAACATTTTACACACATTTTGGTAGATTCAGAGATATCCAAAATCATTTTTATGCAATTTGGTGTGTGTGTGTGTGTGTGTGTGTGTGTGTGTGTGTTCTAAACTGGTCTTTGCAGAATAATAGATATATAAGTTTTACCATCCATATTTTATATGAATGAAAATTAAAAGTTGGAAATATTTTTAATATATACAAAGACATCACATCAATATAATTGGAGTTTCAAGCTTCAGATCACATGATTTGATGCATGCCTCCTCCACACATCTTTTGTTTTCTTTTTTTGTAATTGCTATATGTACATGAATGTGTGTTTCTTAGTGTGTGTGTGTGTGGTGTATGTGCATAAGATGTGTAAAAGTAATTGTTATAGGTTGGCAAAAATGTTATACTTCTGTCTTAAGAAAACATAAATGAAATATATTTATGCCATTAAAAGATTGGGGGCCAGCCAAATAGCTCAGTGGTTTAAAGTACCTGCTTAGGCAGACACAGGGACCAGGGCTTGATTCCCCATATGCCATGCTTGCCCTGTCCCTGGGGCACAGTGAGATTGAGACTGGGTGTGGTGGCATGCACTTGTAATCCTAGCATTTGGGAGGTTGAAAGCAGGAGGATCATTACAAGTCCAATCTGTGTAGTGAGACCCTGTACTAAATATATATATATATATATATATATATATATATATATATATATGCTAAATTATATATACTAAATTATATATATACTAAATTATTTATATATATTGGAAACTCAGTAACTTAAAACAAAAATATTGCTTATATTGACTTAAGGTACAAAATTAATATCACATTGCAAAGGAAGTATCTTGTTACAGATTTTCTGCCTCCTTGGCCCTATCCTTGCTCATCTCTTCTGAAAGAACCCCTTTGCTGTAGAAGCCCACCACCAACTCCACAGAGTCTTCATCTCTTTTGTCTCCTCAAGCCAGGCTTTTCTGAAACTAGGCCCAGGAATTCAGCACAAATCCACACAGCATTTAGAGCAGCCCAGCCCAGAAGAATCTCATTGATTTTTCAGTGGAGTCCATGTACCAGCATGCATTGTGCCATCACATGACCTACCATAGTCAATAATGCTAGAGCTGTCCAATCTGGGCAAGACTGGTGCATACAGTCTCTGGAAAGCCTCTGGAGAGGTTTTGGCTAAAATTTCTACAACTCAGAGAAAATCCTTCATGATTACAGCTCAGAAATCCTCAGAATCGAAAAATCTTTACCCTGCTTCTGGGCTGTTGCAGTGTGAGAGAAGATGTTCTTGGAGGACATCAAGCATCCACTATTCTTGTCACAGGTCATGTGCTGTAGCAGCAATCCATTCAAGCAGGAAATGGAAGTTTTATACCCAGGCTGAGGTCAAGTTGGTCCACTCATCTATCCATGGCCCCGCAATGTCTCCTTCTCCACTTTCATATTATCTCAACAAGCACCTGTTTGTTTTTATGAGCATCTGATAGAACAGAGATAACCTTTGACTTGGTTCACAATGGAAATAGTGTAATAAGTTGGTTCCAACCTCAAACGGAGCAGTGCTCAGTGCTCATCAAAGACTACTCAGGGGTGTTTATAAAGGGCAGTGGCAAAAATACAGAAAATCACATTTCATAGAGTATGGCTAGTTGTCCACTTCATATAAAAGTGGGGGATGGGTAAGTAGACTCAGGTAAAGACATTTGAGAATTCTCCTGTCAATGACTGGCTCAGTACTAAAAGGCAGGGGAGCAAACCTGACACCTCAGACCAGGGGAATCTGGAAAAGAAGAATGTCAGTCATCAAACTAAGAATGGAAAGGAGAAATATCTACTAGATAGTAACAATTCAAGACAAGGAGCTCATAATAAATGAATATGTGAATCTTTGAATACTGATAGCATTTTTCTTCAGAACATCAACTTTTTTTCAAGTGGTCCCCCAATTTCCATTCTGTTCAGGATAAAGGCTAAAATGTACCTGGTAACACAAACACCCACCCAACAAGTGTAACCCAGCTACACTAAGCTCTTTATGCCTAAAGTGAGAATCACGGTGCCCAGCGTTTAACAACCAAAATGATATCCTCTGACAACTGAACTGAGAGCCACTTAACATAGGTTAATTATTAGAAATCTGCGCTGAAAAGGTCTTGGCCCTTTATAGAAGTTTGCTTTTCCTGTTTGCAATGCCCATGGAGCTGCTGCTTTTCAAATATTTTCAGGGTTCCTAAGTTGCTTTCAGGATGTCCTGTGCGCCCAAACCAATTTTCTGAAAACAATGTTGTGGGAACCAAAGCAACATAATACGCCTGTAACTGTCATCCACCGGTTTGGCCACCTCACGCTATAGCTGTAAGCAACTTTGATGAATACTGAAGTACTTCATTAAGGGTTCACCCAAAGCCCTGACTCGGCTCAACATCTTTGCAGGATTTGTGTGCTTACGCTGTCCTCAGTACATGCATTATTTACTGAACCAATGGTTCTTTTACACACAACCTTGCTAGCTCGAATACTTACAGTTAGAGACCAGATTATAGCACCAGAATTAACTATGTTCACCTTTGCTCCTTTGGACCTAAGATGACTTAATTTTATTAAATTGACCTAATAATAGCAAACATGCACTGAAGCAGAAAGATGATAAATTTTAATTACTGTCTCTGTACTAGCCATCACAGCAGAGTTACTAGCTTTTCCTACTAAACTTCCTATAATAAGTCTTTAAAGACACAGGCCATTAAGAATTGTGTTCTGTGAGAAACTTAACTTAAGGAATGAATCCACCATTCAGAATGCTGCAAAATGCACTACAATCCATACTTCTTTCTTCAGTCTCTTGAGTTGTGCCAATGTACACAATTCCCGCCAACTTTATCTAGGTACAGCCTTGTTTTAGGGCAATGCCAAAGAATTCTTTCTACCCACTCAGGGGTTTGGCATCACCCTCTGAGGTGTTCAAGTGATCTTTTGTGACAGTTGCGCTGGTCCAACCTACAAGTACCCTGGCGGTGACTCTTCAGTCTCCCTTAAAACCAATGCAGAATGGAAGTTTATGGATAAAGGCCTTTGTTTTTGATACTGAGCTCCTAGCTTTGTGAGAAATGTCACCAGGTTCTTTAAAAGTTGAGAGAAGGCATGGATGGCCCAGAGAAATGGCCCCTGATGCACTTTTGTTGTTGTTGTTTTGTTTTGTTTTCATTTTCCTCCTTTCTAGGTAGTGTTTCTATTTTCCTTACTGCTGTACTCTGGAATGAGCCTCACTCCTTTCTGCAAAGAAAAAGATAGTGTGGCTTTTCTACTAGGATCTGGATTTGGGAAACTAGGGGTAAAATATTTACATTTAGATGTGCCTATTTTTGATTATGTGCACATATTTCCAAATCACTTTTATTTTGTTTCTGCCCAAGGAAAATTCGTCATTTGCACCAACATATTGTATTGGGATAGCTGCACCTAGAGCATAAAGTTTAATATGGTCTCTGAGTGTGGATGTTTTGGGAATTCTACCGTCTTTTGTATCAATTACACTCATTTCTAAATAGTAACTTGCTTTTCCTTATCTTAAATAGTGCACAAAAACATGTGGATTTGAGGAAATGCTGCTATTGTGAATTTAAGGAAGATGTGTGGAGCCCATTACTGTAAGAATTTTATCAGAACCTCATTCATTAGCAGATACTGGAATAAGTCTATGTCATCAAAGGAGGATGTATTTTAGCTGTCTTAACATGTGTGAAACTTTGATTTAGCCATTAAAATTAATACAACCAAAGACATACAGTATTTAATTGGTATTAGTTTATGTTCCAGGGCTGAATGATTATTTTCAGTTTACTGAATCAGGACATGTGTTTTATATGTATATGTCTGTAGGTCAAATCCACACACTTTAATGTAGGATTAGGATTCGAATCCAGAAGAGCCTGACAAATAGCTCAACAAATGAGAGGACTGGTAAGCAGGTGCAGGGTTCAGGGATTAGATCCCTGGGCTTGCCATGTCAGCCCTGTACCTGGAGCACACTGAGATGGCAATTGAGACTGGACATAGTGGCGTTTGTCTATAATCCCAGCAATTGGGAGGCTGTAAAGAGGCAGATCACTACAAATTTGATCTAGTAATGAGACTCTGAACACACTCGACCCTTAAAAAAAATACCATAAAAGAAAAGAAAAGAAAAGAAAACAACAACAAAAAAAGATTTGAACCCAGATTTTGGGATTACACAGAGCACATGGGTTTTAACATGCTATATTTTTCCTGTCAGCTACTTTCTGTGAGGACAGGATTAAGCTAAGAGGTCTATTCAGGGTTGTAAAGAAGGTAGCAGTCATGCCTGAAGGGTATAGAAAAAGGCTCGTGAATCACAAAAATTACATCACATTTCATTTGAATACCTTGCAGGTCGATACTTTATAGAGTATATAAAATGGCAATAAAAGATAATGGAGAAAATAAAGATAATTCATTTTCTCAAAGGCATTGATCATCAGGAGAGGTATATTTTCTTTTATACCATATGGGGAATTTGTTCAATATCCCTAATTTACATAAAAAATACAATACAGTTAGACACTTTAAGTGTTCCTTGCATTTAGTTCATGACTATAAAATCATTTCAAGAAAGTAGAAAGTTCTCTGTGTGTTTTATTTACATTTTTCCAAGTTCAAATTTGAAACCATTAAATGAATAATTCATCGGGCTGGATGCTTAAGGACTTTGTACAGAGCTCTTTATTTCTGCTTCTCACTCAGCACACACATGCTCCACAGACTTGTCAACAAGCACTGGAGAATTTACCCGCTTCCCCCCACAAGGCAGGAATGGAAGCTCCACGGAGTCGTCCCTCACTGCGCATGGGCGTTGGCCATTTCATGTCATATCGAATGGACAACAATCGCATTTGCCATCTTCCTTGTATATTTACCGTGGAAGTCAATTAGGTTTCAGTCACAATAATACAGCGCTTGTAATCCGCACAGAAACAGCTCAGTGAAGTGGAACAGCACATGGAAATAAACAAGAATGCTGAAATAATGGATTTTATGTGGTAGCGATTATAGAACCGTCAGGATGCATTTCGGAAGGGACAGCTCTGGTCTAGGTATGAGGATGTCAAGTAGGTGGAGCTTGGAATCATATTCTAGTTAGATTATCTTTGGACAAAAGTCAAGTCGATGAATATTTGCCCCCTGGTATTTCAGACCTGTGAGTATATATAGGCACACAAACTATCTTACAAACTGCTTAATAAGGGCTGGCCAAATAGTTCAGTGGATTAAGGCACCTGCAAGCAGGTACAGGGGCAGGGGGATCGACCCCCAAGCCTGCAATGCAGCCCCCACCTCCTGGGGTGCTCTGAGAAGGCAATTGAGACTGGGCATGGTGGCACACACCCATAATCCCAGCTCTTTGGGGGGCTGTAAGCAGGCGGATCACTATGGGTACGAGCTAGGTAGTTAGACCCTGAACACCCTATAGACCCTTCCCTAAAATACAAAACAAAAACAAACAAACAAACAAACAGAAATCCTGCTTAATACCTTTAGGCTTGGCTGGAATCGCATCAAAATATAACACTAGAATGTGGTACAGTACGTTGCTGAGTAGTCAGCTGACCTCTGCTTCTCGGTAAGACAAGCCAACATCTGTAATTCCAGCACTCTTCATCTGCAGCCTAGCGGGTGTGAAGCACAGTGTAAGAGGCCGTGGCAGGAAAAGAATGATTTCTCGATGCCTAGCACTAATGCTATCTCTGGCACACCGCAAGTGCTCACCATTTTTTCAAAATGTAAACCTCTAAATATTATCTATCTCAGTGTTAATCGAGTTTAAGATAAAAAAGGAACAAATCATTTGGGAAAATCTTGGGAACCACTGAGTAATTTTTATTTTTTCCAGTACTTGTGGCAAACAAAGAAAATGTATACA
>PVKN010035354.1:0-11654 GCA_004027915.1 Capromys pilorides | reverse complement strand
TATGATATTTGCATAGGTAGGCTTCTGACTTTTTTGGATAATCTAAAAGTAATCTGAATAATCTAGAACAATATCCTCATTCCTATCTCTGTGTCATTCAAACCTGAAAAATCCATTTGGCAATTTAAGGGGTTATATTCACATGTCCTAAAAATTAATGCATTAATGTTGTTCTTGGGCTGAATTTCTGGGATCTTGATCATTATATATCTGGGTATAGTTTTAATTGGCTTGGATAGTATTTGGTATTCTATATGCCTCTGTTACCTGAATGTCAGATTATTCCCCCATATTTGACAAGTTTCTGCTATTGCGTGTGATTTCCAATTTCTTGGTGCTGATGTCTCCTGTTTTTTTTTTTTTCTGGGTGGTCTCAGGGCTAGAGGTTCCATTTTACCCCTTAGTTTTGTCATTTTCTACTTCAGAGAGAACTGTTTGTTTTGATTTATGTGACACGTTTTTGTGAAAGTTTGATAGTAGACAGCTGCCTCACTGCAGTCAGAGGGTCTGTGTGAAGAGTCTGTTCTTTAGGTATTTTCCCGTATCAGAGATTCTTGTCTTGAGTGTGTCCCAAGATTTTGCCTTCTCCGTTCACTGAGAGTGAAATATTGGCGCGGTCCTCCATCCTTCAGTATAGGGCTTTGTTGAGGTTCTTACTCAGGCACCTCATGATATTATTACCCAAGGAGAACACATGGCTAAGGCAGATTTGATTTCTTATTTATAGTAGCACAATTAGCAATAGGAATAATGGGTAGTGAAACTTAGAAGCTGGCACATCTTTGTAACTAATGCATTTGTACTTTAGACCATAAGAGCAAATATTAGAGCTATATAACAAAGCAGATCTGGAATTAGGAATTTGCATTTAAAATAGTTCCACTGAGCTCTGTCTGGGCACCTCCCTGTTATGCACCTGTAGTCTTCCAGGCAGACTAGTTTGCACCACTGACTTGCTGCCACCTCTGTGCTGTATGTTCCCAGAGGTCTGGGCCTCAGCCTGAGCCCAGCTGGGCCTAGCAATGGGCCCCAGCTCACCGGATCTAGATCTACCAAACTCAATGACTGGCAGGCCTGTGTGCATCTATCTGCTGTGCTCGGCTCCTTCCTGCTGAGCCGGAAGGAGGATCCACTGGGCCCTGCTGAATTCTGGGCTCTGTAGCTGCTTCCAGGTGTGTCCCACCAAAGTGGAGTCTCTTCACTAACTATTAACTACAGAGACAACACTCACTATAGTGATCATGGGCCACATGATCTTAAGTAAGCAGTTGACCTTACAGTTACCAACACCAAGACATACCCGGGTGTCTCCTAACCGGGTGTACTGAGGGCCACACTACCATGTCAGTGGTTTACTTCATGACATATGCAACTAGGATCTAATCATAAAAAGGTAGTCAATCCCAGCGCATAAAAAGTGTATATAGTATGAGGTTATTCTCAGATAAAATGACAGTGTATAGGAATCTAAAAAACAAAGGCTGGGGACTGTCCTCACTTAAAAGAGCCTAACTGAATCAGTATGGCAAAAAATATAATTTGCAATTCTTAACTGCATTCTGCATGAGAAAAATGAAAATTATTCATAAGGGACTATATTAAAAAATTGATTAAATTAGATTCTGACTCATCAAATGGCAGTGTATTGATGTTAGATTTCACTGAACAGTGTTAGGCGAGGCATGGTAGTACATACCTGGAATCTAGCCCACGAGAGGCCAAGGCAGGAGGAGCACAAGTGTGAGGCCAGCCTGAGCTGCACAAAAAGATCCTACCTCAAAGATAATGAAGGAGGAAAATAAAAGGAAAAAAAATAGAAAAACTGAAGTCGTACTATATTTATGTAAGATAATGCCCAGTTCATGAAGACCATGTCCTTTAGTATTAAGACGCTAAAGGCCCAGCCCCTGCACTCTGAAAATGTTCAGAAAATGTGCACATAAATGAATATTTCATGAGAGAATGATGAATATATAAGATAGAAATAGCTGGCACATCTGTGTGAAAGGATGCAGGAATTCTTAATACTACTATGGCAACGTGGCTGAAAGCTTGAAGTTACTGCTTAAGTAAAATGTTACAAAAATATAGAGAAAAGCTATATTGTCAAAATCATGTTTTAGAGTGATAATCACATAGATATGGAGACAAATAGGCTTGGAGATGATTTCCACTGAAACACAATCAGTAAATAAGACTAACCCTGGAGATTTCTTGACATATACTTGGCCATTTTTCCTTTCACTTTTCTGCTTTCCCTTCTTGCCTTCAATCCACCTGATCAGCAGGTCCAGCGGACTCACTTGCCACCAGGTTCTCTAGGTTACGGAAATGCCTCCTTCTGTAAACTCCAACAGAAATGACCAAGCACGCGTTATGCTAAGGAGCAGAGCATGCAACATGGAGAAATGCCCTTTCCAATTGAGTTCCTTCCTTTCCTGAGTAGCTTTGGATGTTACAGCCTTAACTCAGAAGAAAGGCCCGTGTTGTATTAGTAAGATGCGTAAAAGCTTATTTGCTTTGCAAAGGAACACTATTGGACTTTGAGAAAGATGAAACTCATGATAATGTTGCTATGCTGTTAAATTAGACAGAAGGAAAATGGGCCTAAATTTATAACGTGGGTTGAACCTTCCCCATTTATGGAGGCCTCTATTGTGGAAATAAATTGGGTTTATGTGGGTTTTGTTTATTTCTTTCCCCAGACCTGAGTCCTTCAATCCTAAACAATTTTTTTCAAAAGCTGCAATTACTGAGATTATAAATAACGTGAGGCCGTGCAGCTGCCCCTGTTCTGGAACGTTTCCAGCACATAATCACCTGTCATGTGCGTTAATTCCTGCCGCGATTAGACCACTTTTTTCACAGTAGGGTCTGACAGCTCCATTGTTTAAAATGTCACCCACTAGGAGAACAGGCACGGTTTGTCTGCACTGTAAGGAGTTTCCTTGCACATTTTCCATGTCAGCTTCAGCTAAGCTGTTGGAAGTGTATTCCATGCGCGATCACTTTCTGGCAGCCTGATATTGTCAATAAAAGGCTAATGATATGTGAGACCATAGCTTAGTTAGATATAAACATGGATTCAAACAAAAACTTCTAGAAAACACCAGAAAGAGAATTTAATGGGCTCCAGCCTAAAGGAGTAGACATAGAAATATTTTGGCTTCTTTTAAGATGAAAGAGCAGTATTGAAATATGATGACACTTTCGCTTGTTTTAGAAAAATAAACTTATGGTTGAATCTGAAAAAGAAAAATTTCATTTAAAGAGATATATGTAATTTATCTTCAACATATTCCTAATAATGAGGGGAACTTTCACAAAACCTCCTTACTCTTTGTCTAAAATTCAACTTGAAATACTAAATGTGGAAAATTTTACAGCATAGTTAACAGATGCAGCCTACTTCAACTGAAAGAGGAGCCCGAATACCTTCTATAGGTGACCTCGAAAAGGGGTGAACTGTAAATGCTTATTCTGTTGTTTGCACTGGAAATGTTGTGTGATCCTAAAAAGCTCCATTGAGAAAAATTGGCAGAGCCCTAAAGTGACCCAAATGGAGATGCCAGAAAGGATAAGGAGGCCTTTGTGCTGCCGCTTGAGCTTCAGCTCCAGCTCCATCGCATTCGAATGCATGCAGGCTTTGCTAATGCCCTTCACCTGCCACCGTTTGCATGGGTGGGTGCAGCGAGATTCCTGCAGCCACAGAGCAGCTGCCTGCAGCTGTGGAGCTGAGCCTCCCAGTGTCGCCCTTGTGCTTCTTTCCATTGTCTAGTGTCTGCTGACATTTGATCAGAGGCAATGCCAATACCACACCAGGGCAGAGAATCACCCTGCCATGCCCTCCACAGTTCCATATCTGAAAATACAGGTAAGTAGATGGATGGCTAGATGATAGGTAGATAGGTAGGTAGGTGGGTGGGTGGGTGGATGGATGGATGGATGGATGGATGGATGGAGAAAGAGAAAGAGAAAGAGACAGACAGATGGTATAGATAGGCAGATTGATAATAGATAGATAGATAGATGATAGATAGATAGATAGATAGATAGATAGATAGATAACAATAGATGAGAGAGGAGAGAGAGAGATGGACAGACAGACAGATGGTATAGATAGGCAGATTGATGATAGATAGATGATAGATAGATAACAATAGATGAGAGAGAGAAAGAGAGAGAGAGAGAGACAAACAGACAGACAGACAGACAGAGTAGGATCAGAACTCCCAACTACATGCAGAAACAAGGTCCTTCCAATTAATGGCCCCAAACTGTCATCTGCTTATTCTGTTATCACCAAGTCCTACTTCTTTTCTTAAAACAATAAAGACTTTAATGAACTAAAAAGATTGAAAAATCCCATCAAAAATTTATCAACAGAATCAATAAGAGAGAATAAGTGCACATTTTTAAAACTCGTCTGTGCCTTTGGTGCCAACTACCCACTCGTTCATAGGAAATGAGATCAGAATGGAGAGCCCTGGCCGCCCGCAAGCCTTGAAGAGCCAGGAGTTCTAACACGGTGTTAGAATTCAGCCTTTTGATCAGCACGGTGTTAAGTTGTTAAGAAGATATGTGCGCTGTATCTTACTTTCAGTCCAAAAGGCTCGAAGATTAATGGGCTAGAGATAGCCAGGCATCAACTAATGCATCCTGTAGGGCTAAGTCCTGGGCTGTTTCCCCCTTTATCTCGTCCTCCTCCCACCCCATTCCCAGCCTGATACCAATGGACATCTCCAGGAAGGACAAAGAAATTTGATACTTGTAGAAGTAGGCAAGTATGCAGAGAGCAGACTAAACCGATACTTAGATTTCTGCTGTGTTTCTAAAAATAACAATAGGAATAATTACTGCTGAGACTGCTTGTGGAAACGCGGAAGGATGCCATTGAGTCATCAGTTTTTTTAAAAAGCCTCCTATTATTTCCC
The DNA here is from genome assembly GCA_004027915.1 of Capromys pilorides. Lineage (NCBI taxonomy): Eukaryota > Metazoa > Chordata > Mammalia > Rodentia > Capromyidae > Capromys > Capromys pilorides. The sequence goes on along the minus strand of PVKN010035354.1, from coordinate 6,720 downwards.
ATAAGACCTGTTCTGCTCATGCAGTCCCTTGTAGAGTTACTGTTGACTACATATATAAATTCAGTTTTACATAATTTCTGGGGGACAAAGCCTGCAAGTCAAATTTTGTAAATTGTATAACATTTTAAAGTAATTGTGGAGCCTTCTATATGGGAGAAAGAAAAAAGCCCATGCTCAGATGAAAGAGAAGCAAGAATTTAATATTTCACCTAATGATGGTCTACTGTACTTGATCAAGAATTTTAATATCTACTGTTAGAATTTCTTATGGCTTCTTACACTTACATGGAATAACTCAAGCTCTAAGCATGTGTACATACAAGGCATATGTGTATTCTGTGGTCATATTCTAGAATGTCCTCATAAAGCACTGGCGCCGGCATGTTCCAAGTCAGGTTACAGCACCCTGTACATAGTAACTGACTGCGCTATGTATGCAAATCGTAGACCTCTGACAGAGCTTGGTGCGGTATAAAAGCCTCTAAGATTGTATGCTGTGGAGTAAGGCAGAACTGGGTTTCACTTCCACCTCCTTCAGAAGCCTTGGAAAAGCTATAGATATAACCTAAGAGTTATTTTCCTCAACTACGGTATGGGGCTAATAATCCCATTTTCAAAGACGTATGGGATGTGAAAATCACTTTACACAGGGCAGATTGATCCAGATCAAACTGGAACTACATTGATGAGTTCTTATGAAGATAACACCGTGTAACAACTTCGAGTTCTTAGAGACTTACAGAAACAAAGGTCATTCCTGACTTGGGTCAGTGTGGAGGAGCTGACTGACGACAGCTGCACCCCAGGCAGCAGACAGGGGGACAGCAGTGGGCTCTACCGCTGGTGCATGCTGGGAGCTGGAGTGGAGCAGGGGGCCGTATTTGGTATCCGTTGTTTCTACAAGAGAGAGCAGGACTCGGCTAGTGCAGTGCAAGCCCTCTCCTGAAGACTGAACTCCAACTGCCGTCCTGTCACTTCTCACATGACACTGGGCTCGAAAGAGTCCTGCAATCAGACCCAAGTGAGCAGGGCAGGCTCCATCTCCTCTCCAGGAAGAGGTCCCTTGGCAAAGGGTTTAGAGAAAGAATTTTATATTTTTTAAAAGGGAGGAGAAGTATTGTGATAATAATACAGTTCAATTTAGATACCGTGTGACAAAGCAGCTCCAGGTGATTAGGTACAGAAGAATTTCCGAACGGACCCCATATTGAGGTGTTCCATGTAGTCAACAGTGTCAGCACAGGAGGTGCCTAAATCAGGGCCAGGGAAGTCACTCGTGTTGGCTCTGAGAACAGCAACACGTCGCGATGCAGGTAGAGCGCCGTGTCTGGCGCATGCCTACAGGTGCTGGCTTTGGGTGTTTCTTTGCTTGCTTGTTTGTTTCCCCAGGGAAGACAGAACTCCACCATGTAGCAGACAACACAGCTGCTTCTGATCTGACTCTTGGGTTCTTTTTTTTTTTTTTTTTTTAACGTATTTAGGACAGGTTCCACAGAGTCCACGGAATCTCACTGCACACATCGCACTCGTAGCGATCCTCCTGTTTTCAGCCTCCCAGGGTTACAGGTGTGCACCACCATCCCAGTCTCACTGGCCATCTCAGCACACCTCAGGGACAGGCTGGCATAGCACATGGTTCCAGGGACTGAGCCCAGGTCCCTGCACGTGCCTGAGCAGGCGCGTTAGTCCACCAAGCCATCTGGCTGGCCCTCCTGACTCTCATACCCTGCAGCTTTCCCAAATAGAGAACGGCATCCTCTCTTCCAAAATAAGTTACCCTGTTGGTGCGTGGTACATGTGTATGCACAAGGGGGAGAAGGTGCTTCCTGGACTAGAGGATTTTGTCTTACATAATGAAAATTTATAGCATTTGTTTTCTTTTTGTGGTACCAAGGGTCGAACTTAGGACCTTGTGCTTGCCAGGCAAGCACTTATCCCACGGAGCTACCTCCCTGTCCTCCCTGTCCAGCTGGCTCTTGGGCCTGCCTGCCTAGGCAAGACATAGAGAGGCAGCCTCTGGATGCTAAGGCGGGAGGCTGTAGGGGTGGGGCCGGCTCTACAGTAGCTGCCCTAGCGCGCCCTTCAGTTTCTCTCGCCTGAAGTCCTGCCTGGTCAGCCTCTCTGCATTATCGCATCCACGACCCTCACAGGTGCTCTGCCCACCACACCTGGCTTCTCACGTCTTATGAACTCAAACTGTATTTCTGAGACCGAGGTGATGTCTGTCTGTGTCTGCCAACACACCTGGTGGCTCGCCTCAGTTTGTATCTGGCCTCCTTTTAGGCTGCAGCCCGGTGAGGGTCTACCCTGGGCCTGGCTTCTGCAGAAGATCAGGCCAGGATTCAGCCTGTCTGTACAGCTAGTGCTGAGTTCGGAGCTGCCCTTCTTGCCAGGCCTTGGCCCCAGCTCTGGGCCCTGCAGAGGAGCTGTCCTCGTTGTCGGTGCCCCCGGCACCTTGCTGTAGGCTAAGACTTCCTGTCTTTCTCAGCCTTCTCCCAATGCTTGGAGACGCCTCACCACAGTAGTGGAGAAGAGAGAGGAGCCCTGCTAAACTCCGCCACACCTGCAATCTAGGGTGGTGGGGAAGCTTAGGCTCGCGGCATGACTGCCTCGCTGCTCGTCCTGGCGTGGCCTGTGTCGGGTACCTCACGGGCTCCACTTGCAGTCACTTGGTGTCCTGGGCTGTAGAATAGTCACAGCTCTAGAACAATATGAAGTTCCGTATGCAGATTAGATGGTTTAACACGCATCATGGTGGAATCACAGTCGTGCTCCGCAAAAGCTCAATAAATGTTAATTCGTTTTCAATTGGACTACATTGAGGTACAATTGAAATGAATGTGTGTGTGTGTGTGTGTATCACATACAGTAGACATACCTGTGTGCTTGCACACGCACGTGCACACACACACACACACACACTGATAAAGGATTATTCCTTCCTCACAGAGGAGAAAGGCCGCTCTGCGATGACTTTGTGCCTCTCTGCGGCTGTAGTTTCTAAGCTGCACGTCATCTCGCTGGGCCATGCAGCAGACATGACTCAGAATGTGTGCATGGATGGTCGCTCAGCTGCTGGCACAGATGGAGACACTGGGGTCACCTCGAGGTATGGTAGCACATCCTCTCAGCAGTGCCATGGCCAGAGAAGACCATGAGAGTTTGCAAACCCTGCTCGGATTTGGCCAGGTGTGTGATGCTCAGGCAGCCATGATCGCAGACCGTAGCTGTCCTTCCTCCTCGTCCTGTGTCCCATCCTCAGGTCAGTGTCCCTGCATAGCACCTCAGTGATGCCAGCAGGCAGGCATTCCTGGGTCTTACATAGATTTTAGAGTTCCGAGCTGGCATGGATCAACTGCCAGAAATGAGACAGAATACACAGGGCACTTGCACTGCACGGTAGAAAACAGTGTGGGCTTTGGGCAGAATTCAGATATAGACATAAATTCTAGAGCCACACGTTAAAAAAAAAATCTCTTTCCTCTCTTTCTCCCTCCCTCCGCGCTCCTCTCTCTCCCTCCCTCCTCCCTTCTCTCCCTCTGTCTGTCACTGTCTCTCTCTGTGTCTGTCTGTCTGTCTCTCTGTCTTTGTCTCTCTGTCTTCCTCTGTCTCTGTCTCTCTTTCTCCCTCTCTGTTTCTGTCTCTATCTCTCTCTCTTTGTCTCTGTCTCTGTCTCTCTCTTTCTCTGTCTCTGTCTCTCTTTCTCTCTGTCTCTCTCTCTTTATCTCTGTCTCTGTCTTTCTCTGCCTCTCTCTCTGTCTCTCTCTCCTCTTTATCTCTCTCTCCCTCCCTCCTCCCTCCTCCCTCTCTGTCTCTCTCTATCTGTCTCTGTTTCTCTGTCTGTCTCTGTCTTTCTCTGTCTCTGTCTCTCTCTCTGTCTCTGTCTCTCTGTCTCTGTCTGTCTCTGTCTCTGTCTCTGTTTCTTTAACAGTTGGGATCAAGCCCAGGCTCCTGTGTACACCAACAAGGTACTCTACACAGAGCTAGACTCTAAGCTCAAAAATTTGCCTTTATTTTTGACACATACCAGTTTTTCCTGATTTGAAGACTTTTAAAGCTTTGAAGCTTTTCAGATATGCTCAGCATAAGACCAGAAGTGAGGGGAGAAAAGCTGACTACATGACTGTGAGTCTAGTTTTGACTTTAATCTCCTACTCTTTTTTTTTTAATCTATACATGCAACATTAACACACTCTCTTAGTTATAGCTTTATAGCTAGCCTTAACAGCAGTTAATATAAATTTTTCAAATTTATCCCTTTATTTCTCAAATTGTTTTGGCATTTGGGGGTCTTCTTCCTTTCCATAAAAGTTTGGAGTGAGTGTTTCCAATCTCTTCAAGGGCAATCAGTTAAAGACTTCAGTTGCATTGCATTGAATTAACCAGTAAGATTAGGAAAGACTTCCCTGTTAAAAGCACTGGCTCCTTCAGTCCATGAGCACAGACACATCTCCATTCATTTAGATCTTTTTCGGGTCTCCGGTCAAAGTATTCAATCTGAATGTAAATCTTTTAAATCACTTCATCAAGTAAATCTGGTGCTGTTGGAGATGTAGTTGCTTGTGCAAGATTTCATTTTCCAATCATTGTTTTCATGGGCTAAAGGGACGTACAGTTGCTCAGAGGTAGAATGCCTGACCAGGACCTAAAGTCCCCAAGTGCAATCCCTTCCACGTGTTTTCCGCCTATATGATATACCCTTTCTCTTCTCTCTGTCTCTTTTTTTTTTGAACAGAATTTTTATCCTCACACTCTGCCGCATAATTCAAACATCATGGCTTCTCCGAAATCTCCCTGGACCATCTTGAGAAGCGGTTGCCACTCTGCCCACTGTGCTAGCAAGAGAAGTGTTGTCTTCTTGGTTTGCATTTCAGGCAGCATATAGTAAGCCTCAGGTAGGAAAGGAGCCAGCCAGTCCAGCCAGTCGGGAGGTGCGGGTGGTGAAGGCGCGCTAGTGGGCCACATCCCCTCTGGGCGTTTCCCTGGCTTGCAAGCTCACCACCCTCCTCTGAGAATCGCGGCAGGCAACTGTTTTTCTTTTGTCTGGTGATTCAATTATATGACTCAAGACAAGTGAATTTTTCATGTGATTTCCAGGGCTGTCTCTGAGGCCCTCCACTGTAGCTCTGTTGCATTCTTTATCTTGCCTTCGCTTATCTCCATGGTGCTATCTCTTCCCTTCTTTTATACAATATCAGACAGAGCCTTTGGCCCTTTGCCCCTGAAAACCCCAGTAAATAAATGTCGTCATCATTTAAGCATCATTGAGGGGATTTCAGGGTGTCTTCCCATTTTCCCTGGAGCAGTGTCTGGCTCTGGCACTGAGCACTAACCCGAGGGGTCTGAGAAGTTGTCAGTGTTGCTCTTGTATGGATCTGGATTTTCTCCTAAGGCCCGTGATCCCCAGATCCCCAGGACGCACGATGGTAACTTTGAGAAGCATGGCGAGGGGGAGCCCTCGGGTTCGTGGGAGCCCTCGGGTGCATGGGAGCCTCAGGCCGGTGGCAGCCCGCAGGTCAGTGGGAACATGGCTTCCAAGGACACATAGGATTCAGTCTTACTTTTGTCACTCCTGGCCGTGAAATGAGTGGCTTTGCTCCAGCACATGCACTGCACCGTGACTGCTGCCTAGACCCAGGCCCGGAGAGCAGCGGGGCCAGCTGGTAGGACGGTGGCCTCCGAGGCTGGGAGTCTCGGGGACTTTGTGTGCCCTTCATCTCAAGTGCCTGTCCCAGTAGTGCCAAGCTACTTTACAGCCATCGTTCCTACAGAGAGTTGTCCCGGCTCGGCTTTGCGAGAAGTTACTTCTTTCTCTTCCGTCCTTCATGGTTTCTGATGAGCAAGCTGCTATTGGTCACCATTCTTCCTCTCTCTCTGTTACGTCAGCTTTCAAGGGTTCTTCCTGGTCCCTGGGTCTCCACAGTTCAGTGTCACATGAAGCCGTAGCCTCGGCTTCCTTGGGTCCACTGCAGTTGTTGTGTATGTGTCGTCTGGCATCTGAACATCTCTGTTTTGTCAAAGTTGGAGAATATTCAATCATTTTTTTCTTCAGAAAAATGTATGAGCAAAAGATCAGAATTGATATGTCACAAAAGAAGAGCAAATGGCCACATAAACATATGGAAAATGTTCAACATCTTTACCTAATAGAGAAATGCAAATCAAAACTACATGGCTACTCCATCTCATCCATATTAGAATGGCTATTAAGAAACAAAACAAAGGCCAGTGAGAATGTAAAGAAGATGCCTTTCTTCATTGTTGGAAGGAATGCTAATCAGTATATTTACTATGCACCACAGTATGGAGATTCTTCAAAAAAAACTAAAAACGGAGCTGCCCAGCATCCAGCATGCTGCTGCTAAGCTAATACTCAGAAGAACTGAAGTCAACATAGATAGAGATATGTGAACACCCTTCAAAATACACAAGTTAGCAAACCAGCCTATGTGCCCTGTGACAAATGGAGACCACAGTATGGCAAAAACTGGGGCTGGGGCCATAGCTCAGCGCCATAAATGCCTATCTGACAAGCACAAGGTCCTGAGTTCAATCCTTAGTACTGAAAAAAAAAAAAAAAAGGTAAATATATCCAATGGGCTATTTGTCAGCCATTAAAAAAAAAAAAAAAAGAAATCCTGACATTTTCAGGAAAATGGATGAAGAGGAAGGACATTCTGCTAAGAGGAAGAAGCCAGACAAGGACCACAGTTACTGCAG
>PVKN010035353.1:0-11651 GCA_004027915.1 Capromys pilorides | reverse complement strand
GCATATCTATTAGCTATCTTGAATATGTGTATGTTTCTTTATAACATTATATATATATATATTTTTTCTTCTTTTAGTGTTGTTTCGATTACAGAAATAATCTAGATATGTTGTAGAAGAATTCAAATAAAACAGAAAGATATGAAAAAGAGAGGAAACCATTCATGATCCCACTGCATGGAGGTAAACAAATAGGCATGTCAGTGCATAATTTCAGGACAATTTCTATGTATACATACATAGAAGGTTTTTTTTTTTTCTGTCTGCTGGTACCAAACAAAAACCCGGGGCTTTCACACTGGGCTATATTCCCAGTCTTTAGAACTTTTTTTATTTTGAGATATGATCTCAGTAAATTGCTAAATTGCCCAGATTAGGCTTAAACTTGGGAGTCTCCAACCTCAGCTCTCTACTTCAGCATATCAGCATGCAAGGATTATAGACATGCACCACAGCACCCAGTGTGATTTATGTTTAAGACAAAAGTGAAATATAGTATTTAATATATTATTGCTTTATAATCTGCCTTGTTTACTTAGTATTTTGCTGGTGTGTTATAAAGATATAAGTAATGATTTCATATTTTGCTTTATGAATGATCTAAATTAATTTTACCAATCTCCTATAATGAGTAGTTTGTGTTTGATATTTTAATGTTATAAACAATCCTTCAGTGAATCTTCTTGTTTATTCATTCTTGTTCATCTGCAGTTAATTTTTTTGTGAGTAAAATGACTAGAATGGGATTTCTATGGCAAAAGAAATATGACATATGTTGTCAAGTTACATGCCCAAAGATTTGTCTAATTACTAATGGACGTCTAATAACTAGAAATCTCAGCATACAGTACTAAAACTCTCTATATAACCCCATTTACAGGTAAGAGAAACAGTTTACAAGGTAAGGTATTTTGTTCGGTTTGAGTTTTTCTTTTTTATATCCCAGCATCACAACAAACTCATTCCTATTTCCTGAACTCATTTAAATTTGATTCAGGTAAAAATTACTGGGGAGGACAGACAGAGAACATTCATGAGGCACTTCAATGAGCCATCAGCTATATACTAGAAATTTTGGTTTTTCTGAAAATCTGAGAGTTTGGATATCACTTTTCTTATTCATAGAGGAGAAAGCTAAGAATTAGACATTGCCACTGAAGACCACAAACCTTACTTATCCTTGACGGTATCAAGATTTGAATGGACTCCTTTTTTTAACAAGTTTATAGCCCATCCTAAGACACGGTGTTCCAGGGACATCTTCTATATTAATGTAGTGTACCATGAGATTGATGTTCAAATTATGACTAGAATGATTATAAAGTTTTATATTTGTAAAAAAATAATCATCAAGGGGCTGGGGAGATAGCTCAGTAGAATAAGCGCCTGCCTGGCAAGCTAAAGGGCCTGAGTTCAATCCCCAGCTTCACAAAAAAAAAAAAAGAAAAAAAAATATATATGGTTAAAAATAATCATCAAGATTCAGGATATTGTATTTACCAAACCAAAAGAGTACATTAATATATTATTTGAAAAATAGTTTCAATAACCAAGATGAAAAATGCAGATAGATCTGATCTCTCTTTAGTAATCAAAAAGCTTTAATCAGTTAATTGACATTTGTATTTGATAAATTCCTTATTTCAAAGGATTCCAATATTCATGTTATTTGTTATCAATAGATAAGATATATAGATTCAATCAATAATGGAGCAACAAATATAATATGAGAAGTCAAGGCTCATTAGGGAGCATTCTTTCCTGAACATTTTGCTGTTCCTGCTCATTAGAATTTGTGAGTCCCCCTCCAGGAGCTCATCATGTACTACGGATAAGCTACTGAAGGTCTTCCATGAGAGCACATATAGCAAAGACCAGGCCAAGAGTGCATAGACAGGTTGTTTTAGAGTGAGATTTGCAAAATGAGAGATAACCCATTTTTTTTGGAGAAAAAATCTTTGTATTGGTCTTTGTCATTTGAAACTCTCCATTTTATTCCATAATGCACAGTCTACCTTTGTTAATTAGGAAAATACTCAAAGTATCTGTTGCTATACAGCTTTCTATGGTGAATATCACTACTATGGATAAATAAAAAAAACTCACAACATGTACATACTATGGAATAATATGCAACAGTTAAAATAATCTATTTTAGATCTGAGTCTTTTGTTACACATGTGGGTTGCGGCTTAACTTTTCACTCTCTTTGTGCTTTTGATGAACTGAAATTCTTAATTTAAGAATACAGTCATGTGATGCTTAAGAATGGGGTTATGTTGGGAAAAATACATCATTAGGTGATTTTGTCACTGTGCAAATGTTATAGCGCATACACACACAAGCACTGATGGGATAGCCTACCACATACTTATGCTATATTCTATTCTTGTGGGACCATGGTTTTATATGTGGTCTATCATCGACCAAAATGTCATTATGTGGCCCAGGACTATCACTTGATTTTTACCTTTGCTTTAATTTATATGAAGCGATTGTGGTATTCAATTTATGAAACATTTTACCTTCAAATGGTTAAAATATTAGCCTTTGTTTTTCAAAAGTCTTTTATTATTTAATTTTCAAGTTGAAACCTATGGTCCATCCAAGCTATCTGTTCCAGGATGGTTATAATGCTCACACCCATAATCCCAGCAGCACTCACACTCATAATCCCAGCATTGGATCATGAATTAACCATAACCTCTAGAAATCCACCCCATGATTGAATGAGGCTTTGGGGGGGGGATTTTATAGTGCTCCAAAATAATACAATATATTCTCTATGAACATACATACAAATGTTCAGATTATCTCTGGGAAGGACATTAGACATCAATATAAATTGTCTCTTGAGAATTGAAGCCTTTTATCCGGTTTTATTATGACAGTTCTGTTGTCCATCTATCCATCTACCTTCAGATGCATAGATCTCTATCACACAGAGTTCAGATCATTGGGTGTGCCCAAAATTCTTAAAAGGGGGAATTTCAGCACAAGGCAGGATTAGGAGCCCTGGTTTTCTAGCACTAAAGAAAAGAGTTGACTAGGAGTGGAAAGGCCATGAACACCAGTTGATCATGAGTAATTCCAAACATTGTCAAATTGCTTTAGCATTACTTGTTAACTTTAACAGCAACAACAACAAAAAATCAGTATTAAGGATCCATATCAATAAAAAAAAAAATCATTCTATAGGATGCCTGTGAAGAGAACCAACCACATTCTATCAAACGGCTGCCTTTTACAAAAAAATGCAACGATACAAATTTTTGGGTATTCTGGGGCTTGAAATAAATACAGAAACCAATATATATATTTGAGAATGTCTTAACAAACCCAGAAGTCAGGCAACCAAATGTTCAGCACATCTGTTTCCAACTTCAGAGAGGAAGAAATGAACCTAAACATAATGGCTTTTTAAAATAGACATTTGAATAAGGACAAAGCCAAGAGTCCTAATGTCCCTTCTCCTAGAATTGGCCCTTGGGAAGTCCAGGAAAGGCCAGGATGGGCTCTTGCAACAGTGAGGCAGCTTCTTCAGTTGGCTTTTGGAAGTTAAAAAGGGAATCCTAGGAAAAGAAAAGGGAGGCAAGAGTTGTAGGAAAAGCCCTTAGTCATGGTTGATACTTTGTGTCAACGTGAGAAGTCTAGAAGCTTAAGGAAGTAACTCAGTAGTTTTACATCCTATCCTGTAGAGAACATGTCCCTACTGCTCTAGGATGTTCACTGTCTCAACTGGAGACATTTAGAAGTTTAACTAAGTGACTCAGCAGGAGGCCACTTTGTAAAAATCCTGAATCTGTGCAAGAGGAGGGCAGGGAGATTGTATTAGTGCTACACCCACCCCAGGGTGGGTAGTCTGCATATAACGTAAGGGAAGAAAAGAGGTTTATTCTCTCCTGCTTCTGTTCTTATTGTATTTGCTATGTTCCACTGCCATCTTGAACTGTTGCCCATGTGCCATAACATCCTGCCTTGGAGCCAGCTGATGGGGGAGTGAAACCTCTACAAACTGGGAGCTAAATAAACCTTTTCTTCCTTAACTTTGAATGTTGGGCATTTTGAAGTTATTTTACTAGCTTATTTATTATTTATTTGACATAAGATATTGATATGCAGTTCACACTTGTAGTGATCCTCCTGTCTCAGTCTCCCCAGCTCTGAGATTACATGTGTGTGCTGCCACACCCTGTTTCAGGGTGACACTCAGCACCCAGGTTTCCAGGGCCAATATGGCATACAGTACTAGGGATCGAACTCAGGTGATTACACTTGTCAGGCAGGCACTGAAACTGTGAAGCTATCTTCCCAGCTGGAGTATTGGATATTTTGTTCCAGCTGTGGGAGAAAAGTGGCTAAGACGACTTTCAATACTAGAGTGAAGAGAAGTCAATGGAGACTTCAGTGCATTTATAGTTTCACTTGTTTGATTTTTGAGAGATTACAGAAGCAGTAATATTATAGGAACTCAATATTAAAATATTAAGGAACTCAATATTAAGGAACTCAAATAAAAAAGGTCATCTTCCATTAATGTAAGGGCCAGAGCTGGTTGTTTAGTTTTAATTGTTTACAAATTAAAGCATTTTAATTGTTTACATTTCACTGGAGGAAAGGCAATCTTGTGGAGCCGAAGAACTGTAGCAATGGAAGGGCCTTAGATCTTATGAATTTAGTGGCTCTCAACCCGAGGCATATACAATTCACTTGAAGAATGCTGGTGTTGTGGAAACTAAATCAATGGAATGAAGTCCAGATATTTGCATGTGCAAAGGCCCCTGGTAGATTGTGATGCCTGGCGTGGATTGATAAGCACTGATCTATTCGATTTAGTGATTTTCATCTCTTTTGGATCCTGTGGCCTGCTACAGAACCTTCACGGAGCCATTTTACTTTGCTTTATGGCTTCATCAAAGGTCTTTATAAAGAAATGATTCCATTTCTAAAGGCTTACCTTGTGAGATTCACTGATATAGTCTAATGAGTTTCCAGGCATTCCTCTTTCTCTAGCTGGATTTATTGGTCAGATGGATCGTTTGGCAGTTAACCCATGAAAAGACTGAAATACAAAAGAGCTGACCCAATTTATCCAGAGTAGATGCAGAGCTGGAGTTTCCAGAGCAAAATGCCTACCAGATCAACCCCTGAGAAGATAAAGAAATGGAAGCAGGATTGGGTGGAGAAAGATTAGCAAAACTTTAGCTGATCCAGGCCATGGCCAACCTGGATGTGGATGGTAGAGGCAGTACTGGCCACAAACCTTGGCCCAAGGGACAGCTCTCTGAAGCAGCACTTGTTTTGAGCAGAGTAACACACAGGTGGGACTGTCCTTAAAGTAACTGATGGCTGAGAATGACTAGTGCTTACGTTCTCCTCACCAAACACTTCCCAGGAGCAGTTGGGCAAAGCTCTGGGTCTGCAATACAGAGATGTATATAAGTGCAGGGAATGTCTAGGAGCTGAAAATCCGTGACTTAAGAAGAGGGTCCTGAGGGAACAGCATAAGCGCCCTTAACCAAGTGCATGGCAATGAATGGAAAAAGGAGCTAAACTGAAGGAGCAAAAGAAGATGTCTCAAGTTAGAGAAGCAACAATACACTTCTGGTCTTAGTCTATTGTATGTTTTTATAACAAAATACTAAAGGCTGGAAAAAGGTTCATTTAGCTCTCAGGATGATGTTGCCATTTGTCAAAGGCCCCTCTGCTTGTGCTGTGACATGGCACAGAAAGAAAGGGAAAGCAGGCACATCCAAAGAGGATGATCACGTGGTGTACTGGGAGTGAGAGAGCAAGGAAGGACCAGGCTTACTCCTTTGTAACAACTTGCTGTCCCAGGAGATAATCCAATTCTGTGAGACACAATCCGTTCCATAAGATCAGCAATAATCCCTCAGGAAAGCGTTCATGCCCACTCATCTCTCACCAGCACCCCCAAAGGGCCCCATCACATATCAGCATTGCTGCTCTGTGCACCAAGCTTCCAGCACTTTAACTTTTGGGAGATAAACCACACCCCACCATAGAATCTCTTATATTGGGAAATCTCAGATGATCATCTATCTATCTGTTTATCAAGGATTTAATAAAAGGAAATTTTAGGCATGGGGTGGGATTAGATAACTTCATAAAGGATACCCTTTATCTTGACCTTCATCTAACAATAGATCACCTTTAATATAAAGGGGTTTTGGTAGGTGCAAATCAGATTTAACCTGCATTTATTAAGTACCTAGGATCTTCTATTGTTATGATGTGTATTTAGATGTCTTCTTAAGATCTCATAGGCTCATAGATGGGACTTTCAGAGGTGGCTGGGTCTAGAGTTTATCATACTTGGATTAAGGATGTGTGGTGCTGGATTATTCCGCTAATTGGTTTATCATAGATTTTATTGTGGATAATGAGAAGGCCCACGATGGAGGAGGATGGCACCACCCAAAAGGCTTGTATCCTGGATGGGGTAAAAAGGAAAGAGGGGCTTGGTGCTGCTTGCTGCCTTCTGCCTGCCCTGTCATGAACTGTTTCTCTTCTGTGATGCTGCTCTGTCTTGTTACCCTACCTTGGGGCCAACTGACTATGGGCTAAAACATCTATAAATGGAAACAAATCTTCTATTCTGTAACTTGATGGTGTTAGGTATCTTGCCATCATGCCGCAGCAATGGGAAAGTAACTAAACAGTTACCTTCCGTGCCGGGTAGGTATGTTAGTCTCATCTTAGTCATTTTATTACAAAAATGACCCGTTAAGTGTTTGTCTTTTAACTTTTCAGTTTCCCTACTCCTTTACTTAAAAAGCAAATGCAGAAGTTATCATTTTTGTGAACAGAAAACTGGCATCCCTAGAATCTTGTTAGCAACATGACAGAGAAGCTCTAATTTTTTAAAAGGATACTTTGTTATCATGACTTTATTATACCTATAATGTAAATATTTATGAACAAAAGTATCTTTAGTGATGGTCTTAAGATGAAGAGACGGTACTCAGTCCTTTTATTTTGGTTGAGTAGATATGATGTGGAATAGTGAATTAATGCTGGTTTAATCACAAAATTGGTGGTTTATGTCAACCTCTCATGACAAACAGACCAGAACAAACAACACATACTATTTTCACCTATAAAACACAATGCTCAATGACAATTTTTTGCAGCAAACTTTAGCATATGTAGTTTACCATAACAAGCATTTATAGTTTCAAGGTTATGAGACAGCAGCTCTTAAGCTGGTAAAATAAACATTTTTTTAAAAATGTATTTGGTACAGGGTCTCACTATGCAGGTCAGACTCATAGTGATTCTTCTGTTTTCAGCCTCCCCAGTGCTGGAATTACAGGGATGCACCACCACACCTGGACTTAGTGGCCGGCTCACTGCACGCCAGGCTGGGCCAGCATGACATGTGGTACCAGGGAGCAAACCACGGCCTCTCTGCTTGCCTAAACAGGCATTTAGTCCTTTGAATTATCTTTCTGGCCCTAAAGCAATTTTTTTTTAACACAGTTACACACATTTTGGCAGAAAGAAATAGGCTGAGACTTATCTTTAAGATACAATGGATTTATTTGACTTAAATTATGGCAACTACCATGAAAATGTTGAACAACAACTTTCTTAGCTCTCCATCAAGGTGTACTTTCTAATCAAAAGATGAATCTACTCAAACTATGTTGACTGTCTTCTAAGTGTTTGAGGTTTCCCATAAGTTCGTTCATAGAAACTTATAACTTCTGGCTTTGGTTATATTTTCTAGCCAGAAGTATATGCAGGAATGTGGAGCCTGTTAGTTTCTGTAACCAAGTGGATGAGACTTTTGGTTTGAGCAACTCATCTGATATTTGCATTTTTTTTTTTTTTTGACACAAACGCAGACACCTAAAAGTGGCACTTTGTTTAGTGGCATCATGCAAGCGTAGCTTCTAGAAAAAGGATGAGAGTGGCTGCACATCCCCAGAGTTGATCACCATCATGTTTGTGAACAGCCAGGGAGAGTGAGGATCAGAAACAGAGCTGGGCCACTTTCTTGCTTTAGTTTCCAGTTCAGGTACAGAGGCAGAAAGATAGGAATGGTCATCAGAAACCTATTTTTTGCTTCTAAATGAAAGCTAGAGCAGGGGGCAGGTAGAGACAAGACCACATTATGACTTTCCCTGGTCCTGTGTACTATCCCCACTGCTGCAGCTGATAAGTTGACCATGCTATTGAGGTGTAGCGTCAGAACCCTGAGTTCTATGTGCTTAGTTCCACAGTGTATTAGTCAGATTTCCCCACACTAGAATGTGAGTCTGTACATTCACAACATAAAGAAAAATAAACTTAATTTGGCTCAGTGTTTCAGAAGATTTGGTCCACGGTTGATTGGCTCATGTGAGAAAGATGGCAGAAGGGACTGGCAGAGCAAAAGTGTGCAGTTCATGGTGCCCATGGATCACAGCAGAGAACGACATGCCAGAGAAAAAGGAAGGAGGGGCCAGACAGAGTATTGGAAGTCTCATCTCCATGACCCACAGAAGTGTGCTTTACAATCCCCCTCAGTAGCTTGCATGCCAATCAAGTTGACACAATGAAGCTTACAGCCATGTCTAGGGCCAACACCTAAAGTAGGAGGGCCAACACTCATTCTTCTGACTGACAGTGAATCTGCCCACTTTTCATCTATACAGCAAAAATAAAAAATAAGAGATAATCATCAAGGAAATAATTGAAGAATGTCTTGTGCAGTAGCTCATCACCACACTAGCTGTTTGTGAAACCGTGACAGTTAAGACCAGGAGAGGGGAAATGGATAAGCCAAAGGGATCTGACATTTGGAAAAACTGCTGTTTTAGGCAATATGGGACCCCCGGGAGACACATACCCCTAATTCAAAACTCATAGTTTTTGAGTGTTGACATGATGTTAAATGTTTTTTAGATTTCAGAGCATTTTGGGTGTTTTGGATTAGGGATGCTCAATTGATAAGGCCTATGCACATATTCCTAAATCTGAAAATACTCTGAAATCTGAAGTACTTCCTATCCCAAACATTTTCAGCTAAGGGATGTTAAATCTGCAAAAATGTTAAGAAAGGGCTGGCATTGCTGCTCACCTACTGTGCCCCTTCACCCAAGTGTCTTCAGAGTGAAGCCCTCAAGGTCTGCATTTCCCACTCGTACCCATTCCCAAAGTAGGTTCTCCATTTCAGGCTGGCCCTTTAACATTGGCTGAGACACTACTGCTGAATACGCAAAAAACAGAATGAGAAGCCTCTGTAGGACCTTGAGGAATCTATTTAATTTGTGATGGTTTGCATTTTATTTGTGGGAGGAATAAAGACACAACAAGACCTAGAAAACAACTACTTCATCACGTCTTGTAAGGTATTCCATCAAGGGTTGACAGTATGGCTTCAAACTTCCTGAGCACAGCCTTTGAGGTGGGTCATACTGAAGTCAGTGGAAATTTTCCACGTGTGAGAATTACAGGGTTAGATTCTTTAAAACAACCACGTGTGCACTCGCAGCAGCCCCAGCATTTTTAACTATCTGGAAATTCTGTTCATAATTAGATTCTTTAAAACAACCACATGTGCACACACAGCCCCAGCATTTTTAACTATCTGGAAATCCTGACCATGCACCTGAAAAGCAGGAAGTCGGGACCACCTGTATGAGTTGTGTCAGCATGTATGTGCACAGTAGTTTTTTTTTTTAATCCTACAAAAGAGTTGAGTTGGGGGCTGAGGGCTGCGGAGATAGCTTGGCAGCCTAAGTGCCTGCCTGGCAAGTGCAAGATTCTGAGTTCCATTTCTGGTGGCAGATACCTTGCTGGCCTCCGTGGTGTACACCTGTAATCCCCGCTCTGGAGAGGCTGAGACAGGAGGATCGCTATCAGTCTGAGCTGCATAACGAGACCCTATATCAACAACAACAAAAAATGAAAAGTAAAATAAAATAAAATAAAAACAAAATAGTTTAGTTGGACTCTGCTTGCTCTGTCTTATTCCCTGAGAAACTTTCTTTTTAATTGCTATCTTTTAAGTCCTGCTTCACATCAAAATGATATAGAGGAGGTAGGTGGCTTAAATCCTTTTTAACAGTTAGTAGAGACTGTGGTAGTAACTCACTTTCACTTCTTGCGAAGGGCTAATTGAGAAGGATCAATCTTTCTATTTTTTCTTGTTCCTTCATTCTTGCCCCTCTCCTTTCCGTGTCACTTAATGACTCATACCTAGGACTAACACTATCTTTAGGTTTCTCATGCATTCTTTTCTCAAGCAGATGCTGGGTATGCTGTAGTTTAACCTAAAATGTCTTCCAGTCTGGAAATGGGCTGGGTAAAAAGCTAAAGAGGTGCTAATGCTCCACAGGTGACCATGCTGTTTTGTTCATCTTTGTGCTGTACAGATGGCCCAATGCTTTCTTAAGTTACCCTGGCTTGGAATTGCTCTAGCTGATAAGACCCATTTTAATCTGCATAAAACTTTGTTTCTTCCAAAATCCAGTTTTTACTCGGCAAGAGTTTAAGTGCAGATGGTGAGGGGCAGAGATGGAAGGCCAGGGATGGACCCACACTACACTTGGGTAAGGAAAGAGGTCACTAGAGGGCACAGTGATGGAGGTGACAAGGGAGGGGCTTGCACTACTGGAAGGATTCCAGCAGACTGGACCGGTCAGGTAACTGAGGCAGAAGACGCTGTGTGACAGCGCCAGTGTTGAATCTCAGGCGCTTAGCCTCCTCATGCAGGCCTCACAGGCAGGTGAGAAGCAAATCATATTGGCTCCCCAAATACTTAAAATCTGACGGTCTTACTACCTCTGCTGCTGAGGTCTCGGTGGGCCAAGCTGCCCTCTTGCGGTATCTCAATTGTCGAGGTTCCTCTTCACTGCTTTTCTTGCTTTAGTCAACGCCACCTTCACTTGCTACAGTGTCAGTCCAGCAGCCAACTCCATCAGAGGCTCAAAATAAAAGTTAAAGTCCTCACCAGAGCCTTTGGAACCCTGTACAGGTCTCTCTTATCCCTATTTCTCTCTCATCATATCCTTTTCTCCCTGTGTCCTAAGGAGGATGGCCCATCTTCTGTTTCCTTTGATTCCAGGCATGCCCCCACCTTAGAACTCAGCTCTCCTCTTTGGCTGGATCACCTTCCCCACAGAGAGCTTGATGCGCAGCTCCTCAAATTCCTTCAGGTTTTAGCTAATACGTTACCTTTCTGGGAACTCTTCCCTGGCCACTTCTATAAACCTGCTGCCTCCACCTCTGTCTTGCTCTACCCGCTTCCTGCTTTTCCTCTATAGCATGCACTGCTGTTATGCTATACATTTAATCTTGCAATGTTTATTCAACACCTTTAGAAACCCAGTCTTGCATTACTTGGCCTTTGTGACACTGCTCCTGTAGAACTGTATGTTCTTGAATAGGAGGGAATTCTTCAAGCTTCATACCTTCCATTTCTTAACATGATGCTTTGAATGAATGAATATTGAGCAAGCAGTGACATTTGACTGTGCCTCTCTCACCTTATATCCAAGAAAAATAATAGTGAGAGCAGACAAGTGAATAGATCAAAATTCTCAGAATTTTAAAGTTAGAATCCAAATCTCTGCATATCCTCACTGTATTATCCCATCTGCCTTTGCTAATTCAACTTTTCTCTCCAAGTGTAGTGCCCA
>PVKN010035352.1:0-11649 GCA_004027915.1 Capromys pilorides | reverse complement strand
ACTTAAATTTTCCTCTAGTATTTTATAATTTGGGCCCCCAACATACAAACATAAAATAAAAACAGAAATTTCAGTAGTTAGCTTCATTCATGAAACAAATGCAAAAAAAATTTATGGAGCACATTGGACTTCGGATAGATTTATCTAGCTGAGTAAATAAATACCTCAAGTAACTAAGAACTGGGGCTTAATATTTTATTTGTACAAATATTAATAGAGAACTAAGACTACATATGTGAACATTTAACACTTTTGTGCACACAAGTCTGTTATTTTAGCACTTATATATCTCATATCCTTACTTATACAGAAATAAAAAAAGACAGAATACAGAGGAAGTAAGCCGGTGATTTTCTACTTTGCTACACTCAAACCAACTTTGTATTGATATATGATCACAGTGCACAACTATCACATTCACTGTGGGGAGTCAATACATGTACACAGCACATCTTAATTCTCTCCTGTATTCCCCTTCTCTTCCTTCTCGTTCTCACCTTTACTTCTTCTTGGTCCCTTTCCCTCTTTTTTTTTTTTTTTTTGGTCTTTTTTGAGACAGGGTCTCGCTATGCAGTTCAGGCTGGCCTTGGGCTCACTTTTGTAGCCCAGGCTGCTCTCAAACATGCACCGATCCTCCTGCCTCAGCCTTCCAAGTGCTGAGAGTACAGGCGTGCGCCACCACACCAAGCTTCCCTTTCCCTTTAAACTCACACATAATATTTTGGAAGAGGAACAAGGGAAAAACATCTCCTTATTTTTAAATTCTTCCTCTTATTCATAAAAGAAGGAATTTCCTTTTTTTACCCATTTCTTACCAGGGGTGCCTAAAAGATTGTGGTCTCTCATTAGTCGATAATCTTCATCACTGAGTTCATTGATAAACTGATAATAGGCTTCTTCTCTAAGGAGGCGTTCTTGCTGCCATCTTCTGCCACTTTCATGATCATTATGGTCGTGAGATGAGGGTTCTTCACCACCATTACCTAACCTAGGTCTAGACTGATTCATACTGAGGCTCCTGGCTTCCTGTTCAAATACATATAAAATTCAAGAAATTAGTTATGGACTGCCTATGGCTTTGGATTTTTAACTCCATTTTTTATTTGTTTGTTTAATTTTATTCCCCACTCAAAACATTTCAGTGGCTAAATCTTACAATAACAAAATTACACAGAAAATAAAAAACTTCTATGACAAGAGCACAATTGGACCTACTACTTTGCCTAAAGCCATTGTTTAGTCAGACATAATTTGAGGTGAACACACATTTCTCACATCTGAATACCATCTGATTATCCTTTTTTAAAAAAGTTCTTTAACTATGGTAAAGCTGATGATTTAAAGCCTTGTTGGTTTTAAATATCTGAATACTTCATGTCAAAAAACAAATTTTAGGTTTGAACTGTGCACATTCCTTACCTAAAAAGCAAAGAGCTACTGGGAGAGTATAACTTTTTTTTTCTAGCAAGATATTTCTTCTAAAATAAGGCTTAAAAGTATAACACTGCAAATTACATGTTAAGGTAAAAATAATTAACCCTGTCATATCTACCACAGAAGCTCTGAGGTGCTCTCTACTTAAAATTTGACAGGAGGACTTTGAAACCCAGTAGGTTACAATATATTATGCACCATGAGGCTCTCCAGATTACGAGAGTGCGCCAGATCATTCTCTTTGATCCTATGGAGCCTCATCCCAGACCAGAATGGTAACTCCCAGGGATCTCTGAGCGCCAGCGAAACATTCTGACATTCTAAATAAATGTCATTTTTTTGTATTTACTGGGCTGCCAGTAAAGCAACTGCTTCACATCTAGACATACACTAGGAGTTTAAGAAGCAGCCTGCTGCAAAGTGAAGCTGACCCAGCAGTTTAAACTAGGGATAAGGAGCTATGCAAGCTGACAGATAGTCTTATATTATCAAAATCAAGATTGTTATGGTGGTTGTTACATTATAACTTTGAAAGACCTAGCAACAACATCCACTCAAATGCTAAGTGACATAATTCAAAACTCAAAGTTTTCCATTTCCAGAACAACGGAGATCATAAAGGAGCAAGGAATATATTTGGTAGGCGTAGCAGTAGGATAATTTTTTGTAATTAAGTTTAAAAAGTTGAACGTTAACACAAAATCAAGGTATTCTACCATTATTCAAAACTTATTCTTGTACATTTAACCACAATTAAAATGAATACCTTATTTTCCTTTCAACATGCTTTTAACATATGCAACGGTGCCCATCCTTCAGTTGTTTGTGCCTTTTTTGAGAGCTGCCCATCTGAAGCAATAAACGGTTGAATTATGAAAAAAAAAAAAAAAAAAAAAAGTTGCTTCTAAATACCAAGAACATTTGGTAGTCTCCCAACTCTATTCCAAAGCCAAAGCGAATTCTCCAATGCATTTTGTTACATACCTAGAACAACACCCCCATACAATTAGGTCAAGAAAATCTCCCGCAAGGCCTTTCTAGAACAGCAAATTCAGGCCTAGCCTCCGACGCAGTCACTACTACTGGGACTATGCTTCTCGCTCTCTCAAAGGCCTGCCTTCCTATTAAGCTCCCATCTGGATGTAGCCAGGGTTAGGGGACTCCAGTTTACTTCTAAACCTTCACTTTCTTGCTACTTTCTCCAACCTCCCACCCTGGTCCAGCTATGGGTTCTTTTCACCGCTGGCGAAGGAAGCTCTAGCTGCGAGATGATTCCCCACTACAATAAAGAAACTGGCCCCGGGGCACAACGAACCTCTTCAATGGAGACTCAAGTAACGCTTTCCCTAACGACCCAGACTCCCACCGGGAAGCAGGTGACAAGTGGCGCGTCCGAACCAATCACTAGCTGGCGGAGCTCATTAACTGAGCAGTTAACCAATCAGAAGAGAGGCAAGACCCCCAGGATGGCCGGCTTTGCGCGGAGTCTCGCGGAAGTAGCGGGGAGACCCAGAGCTTTCCCCTGGCCCACCTTGCCAGCAAGCAGGCGGCCGCCTCGGCCGGGTGAACAACCTTCGGCGGGTGGCTGTCCTCTCCGGCCTCGGGGCTGTCACTGGGAGGTGGAAGGGGCTGCCGGCTCCGGAGGCCGCTGCGGCCTCTAATCTCCCACTTAGAAGAGAAGCCGGAAGTTCGTGCTGCAGATTGGTGTAGTCCTGCTGGAGGGCAGCCTGGCCGCGAGGCGCGGAGGAGGAGCGCCAGGCCTCGGCGTCTGTCGCTCTCCCTCGGCCCGGCCACCTCCTTGACCGAGACCAGACTGAGCAGCGGGCTGGGAGCT
Organism: Capromys pilorides; assembly: GCA_004027915.1. NCBI lineage: Eukaryota > Metazoa > Chordata > Mammalia > Rodentia > Capromyidae > Capromys > Capromys pilorides. Next base: position 8,381 of record PVKN010035352.1, on the reverse strand, counting down.
CGCGAGTGCGCCTGCAAACTGCGTCCGGCAGGAGGCACGGCGCCGGCACGCCACGTTCCGCCCTCCCCAGGGCGCGGCTACGGAGCCACCTGGAGTCCGAGCACCCCGCTGCTCCGAGCGCGTGCGCACCTTTGCGCTTGGTGTCGCTTGTTGGCCGAGCCTAGCAAGAGTGCAACCCGACAACCTGGACATCTCCTCTTACTGCACAGTGTAATGTACTCACCCTAGCCAGGCTCGCTGGGACCTGAAAATTACAAACCCTCAGATTTCTAAAGTGCCAGTATTTGTGCGTGGTTTGTTTAGTTTTTCCAGCAGAGAAAGTTGTTTAAAGTATCCCAACGTTCGTTTTCCCGTTTTCTGAAATGTGAGATTTACACAACTGCCCTTAGTTAAAGATCCTGACTAGGTCTCTGCCTATCTTACTTAGGGCCTTCTCCTGACAGGAGCAGTGGACAGGCAGAGTACTTGGCTGTTTTTGATTGGTTCTTATATTATGCATCATAGTAACTAGCTATGTATCACAGTGACTAGCCATTTCTAGAATGCAACCAGAACTACAACAGGAACTATCACTTGGGCAACTAAAAAACTGAGTTATACTGGTGGGAGGGGAGGGGCATTTTCTGTTATAAAACCATGTCTCAAGATCGTAATCCTTTTCTCTATATAAAACTGTCCTCAAACACTGTCCTGATAACCAGTCTTGAGTTGCTGGTTCAGAAATAGGACCTGAAACAACAATTCTTGTTCTAGTGTCTTATTAGATGAGGGCTTCTAGAAGATGGAAGCATTGACCAATACAACAAGAAATAAGGAGCTTCCATTCATCCTACAAAATACACTTGCAGGTGTTGCCCGTAAAAGCCAGCTGTTGTTCCTCCATACCATCTCTGTTATTGGGCGAGATTTTAAGGGGTAAGCAGGGGTCATCATAGCCTTATGGGTGAAGGGGCTTCTGTTTAAGCCAAGGAAAATTCTCCAGGTGGAATTGATGTCCACTACTAACAGTATCTGGAATATAGATACACATAGTGCTTATCAAGTGGATATGGGCAGGATCCAGGAGCTCTTTGATCTACTTAATATTGCCTAGATCATGTGTTTCTCGTATGATGTTTATCTGAAAAGTTTCTCCACAGGTTCTTTTTTCTTCATGTTGTGAAATGAACCCTAGGCCTCAAATTTGCTCTACTACTGCCTTATATCCCCAGTTAGCTTTTATTTTAAGTCAGGGTCTTGCTAAGTTCAGGCTGGCCTTGAACTTGTGATCTTCCTCCCTCAGGCTATCAAGTAGCTAGAATTGCAGGGTTGTGCTAGTGTGCCCAACCTCTCCAGAATTCTTGTTTTGGGTTTGTTTCATTTGTTTGTTTATTTGAGGCAGGGTCTTGCTTTGTAGTACAGGCTGGACTTGAACTCACTATGTAGCTCAGAGCGGCCACTAACTCATGGAAATCCTCCTGCCTCGGCCTCTGAAGTACTGGGATTACAGACATGTACCACCATGCCTGGCTTTCCAGAATTATTAGTCATAATTTTGGGGAATGTTCTATAAGAAGGAGGTATTGGAATGAACTATATTCCCCACTGCAGCAGCTGGTCCCAGTACCATAACTCATGATTTCCACCACCCACTAGATTCCCTTCCACTTCAACTGGCCTTTCTGCACAGACAGTGATTGATGTATGGACCTGGGACTCATCCTGCATGTCTTATACCCTCGTTATCAAGCTATGATTGCTGTACTTGCCTGTTTGCATTTACAACTTCCCTAGGGAATACCAAGGACTGCTCAATGAATCTCCTGAGTACCCAACATATCCTCTCCCCTCATTATGTATAGCACCAGCCTTCACCTCATTCTGAGAGTTTGCATTCTGATCATCTGGCATTAGGAGCCCACAAGCCACCAGAGAGCAGCTACAACTCTCATTTCTTACTATGTTCTCTGACTGATGTATCCCACATCTGTTAGGATCTATATGCTAGAAGGGCCTAAAATTGCCACAAGGAAATAAGATTTTCCAAATGTATCACCATGGGAGATGGTAAACAGGGCACTCTTAACAAAAAAAAAAAAAAAAAAAAAAACAGGGACAAAAAAAACAAAAAATCCTCAGTGTCCATGTACATTATGAATTGAGGAGACAAAACCATACAATGGCAATGGCTTAAGGAATTAACCACAGGTGTTATTTTTCAAGGTGGAATCTCAGTTATGACTTTCACAGGTCACTGGTCCACTTACAAAACAGATAGCTCCCAGTGATATAGCGTGTCCAGTGGATCCTATGGTCAAGTACCTTCTTGCTGGAAAGTGAGTCTCTTAGTCTGTGATCTCAGCAGCAAGTGAGATCTTATGTCCAAATATGAAACATCCTCTGAGTCCTTGGTTAATGGTGAAGCACTGTGATCAGGAAAAGCAAACCTGTACTTGTCAAAGCCAGTGCTGATAAAGGGTACTCTTTGCAGTTGGAAAGGGGCCAGCGTGGATGATGTTCAACCCAGCAGTTCTTTGACCTTGTTGAGAGCTCATGTGTTGGTCTCTGTTGCCTATAGGTCAGTCAATAGCAGCAGCATCACCACATTATCACCTTGGGTTGAGCACAAGCTGATTGTCCCAGGACTAGCCTCTTCTCTACCACCAATGCCATTGCATTCATGTGCAAGAACTAGGGTAATCACAAGGACAGCCTGATATCTACTGGCCTAGGCATCTTGTATATTTTGCTGGTTAATGATGCATCTATAGTAGAAATTCTAATGGGAATTCTGTGCTATAAAATATCCTCACACCATATGCCCTCCAAAGTATGTCCACATGCTTTGCTCTAGCCTTTCCCCATCTTCTTCTAGACATTTGATCAACAAGCTAGGTGAACTGACACTTGTCACTGCTCATACTTGTATCCTTACCTTGGATACTTTTATCCCCCAACACAGTTGATGACTAGATGCACTGCCTGCAAACCTGACAATTGGGAAGAATTCCCTCATGAAGTTCAAGCTGATCTACCTGTGAACCAAACATGATTTTTTTCTTTCTCCCCACTGGGCATAGGGAATCACCCCTGAGGCCTTCGCTTAGAGTTAAGGGAGAGGCATTGGGCCAACAGTAGTAGATGACATGAGGTCTCAGGCACCTGTTTATAAGGCTACTTCACATATGCTCTGATCCTGATTGAGCATAATTAAGTATATATTACAGTACTTAGACAGAATTGCTGCACCTGCTTGAATTTATGAATACAACTTGTGATCACTCAATGCTATATGGTCACTGGTGTCCCATGGTCAGATGCTCAATATTTGCCAGCTCCCAGTATCATAATTGGAATAGTCATATAGTTCTCTGAAGCAGATGGTCATGGCCTTATGCCAGAATCTTGTGGTCTGTACTGTGACTTGCCCACTGGGGCTTGTCAGAAGCACCACATGGCATGTTATGTAGTGCCATGAGATCTTCTGACTCATATGGCCAAAAGACAAGACTACTTGTACCACAGGATGTACTTACCAGAGAGCTCTTTATTGTTCTTGCCTTACCTAAAGGCTGGTAGCTTTCCAAACCACCTGATAAATGTATTACCAAATACTGTGAATATGCTGCCTCCAACGCTCTAGAAATGCTACCAGACATTCTGCTTTTCCTGGTAGTAAAAATGCAAGTTGTAAGAATTTCCTTGGACTTTGGATGGGATGTTCCAGAATGCCCACCCACACCGGATCCTTAGAAACTTCACTGATATGCAAAGCTCCTGAATTTTATCACCCACTCCCTGTATATCTTACCAGCATATACAGAATACTTGCTGGTTGCCTAAAGACTAGTTAACCAGTGTCATCAGAATAGCAACTACTACAGTGTTCTGCTGCATGTCTCAGTGGTCCAGGTACCTTTGGAAAATAAATGACAGACAGCAGAGTAATTAACATGGGGCAAGGGTATATTGTGTCCATGCCATCTGGGTACATACTGATTCTGATCCTTCTTCCTGGTGGGTACAGAAAGAACACATTGAAATCCCACTCCCACACAAGTTTGTCTGGTTGAGAAATGTGCAAGTTTTGTCTTTTCTTTGTAGCTTTTAAAATGCATAACTTTTAAGTATGTATTATTTGACAATTTCTGAAGCATATGCATACTCCCATTTTACCACTATCCCAATAGAGAAATAGAACACTTTCATCTTTCTGGAAAGTTTTGATCTTGCTTTTGGCAAGTCAGTATCTTCCAGCAATTACCTCCACTATGAGATATTACTCTAGAGTGATTATATTTTGTTAGTTCTGTACTTCTTGAAAATGAATTTGTGTCTGACTTCTCTTACTCAACATCATGTCTATATTTTATTCATTTTCACTGATGTGTGGTATTCCATTACATTCCATAATAGTTGCTTAATTTCTACTGTTGTCAGATATTGGGGTTGTTTTTCTCTTTAGTCTTATAAGTAACCTTCTGTAAATGTCTCTGAGAGTGTCATTTGTTTTAAAAGGTACTCACTGGCAATAAATAGCTCTGTATGTAGTCCAGAAGATATAATGACAAGCTCAAGTAAAGACAAATGTAGCAAAGCAACTCTGATGGGGTCAGTATTTGGCTAAATCAATAGCAGTCCATTGTCTTACACTATGATCCACCTGGTTTTGCAGAAATCAGATTGGCAAACTAAATAGGATCATGATAAGAAGCAAGAATGCCCACATTATTTACATCTCTGTGGTGACATTAATCTTGTAGCTTGCTTTATTTTTAACTTACTATTTTTGTAGGAGAGAGGCAGATCAAGGACTTCTAATCTGATTTTCCTACCACAATAGCCTTTGTTCTACAGCCCAAGGAGTCAGTGTGAGAATTCTTCCAGCTGCTTAGACTTTCCATTTCCCACAAAGGCACTAGGGGGATAACCACAGTGGGGGCTGTGGATGCAGTGAAGTTGCTTTAGATGAACCTCAGTTAGAGCTCCAATGATTACCTAGCTTGCATCTGGTTCCTGCTCATAAGAATGCAGTTTCTTGATTTCAGCTGATGAGTTGAGTTTAGGAAACAACTTAAGTCTGGAAACTGGGCAAGAGATGGTGGCTTTCTATTGGGATGCCTGTCAGCCCTCTGCTAACCTATGATTACTTGTGAGTTTTTGTCTACTGTATATATACTTTTTTTTTAATTTTATTTTTATTATGGCCAGCTCAGCCTGCCCTGGCGGTGGGGCTGGCAAAGCATGTGGTTCCGGGGATCAAACTGTGGTCCCTCTGGTTGCCTAAGCTTGCCTAAGCAGGTGCTTTAAACCTCTGAGCCATCTTGCCGGCCCCCTACTGTATATATACTTATTACAGTTCCTTCTGGCTACTCATCTCTCTTGTCCCTAGAAGTACAATATTCTATTAGTCTTCTCCAGACATCTTCAAAGGTTGGTCCTCCTGGCTGACAGTCTGACCGAGCTGTCCATTGGAGTAATTAAGTGGTTCTAATACTTACATACTTCTGGTACCAAGTGCTATCACCTGGCTCCTGCTATTCTTGCATGCTTAGATTCCCTTTACCACCAGAAGCCTGGCTGTGGCAACATCTCTTACCATCGGCTTTAGCTTCTCAATGATGCTGAGGGTTCTTTCACCTATAATTCTTTGCTGCTTTCATTACCTTAAACCTCTTGAGCAAAGTAATCTCCTATGGGCCTTGTGATCATATGTGGTCAACCCAGTTTGGCTTGCCCTAATCCCTGAGCTTTTTGATCTGTTAGTCAGCTTCCTATCACTATGACAATATCTGGCAAATTGATACATAAAAAGGAAATATTCATTTGGGGGGTCACATGTTCAGGGATTTTAATCCGTGATCACTTAGCTCAGTTTGTTTACTTCTGTGCCAGCACAGCACATCATAATGGAAACCTGTGGCAAAGGAAACTGCTTACCTCAGGGCAGCCAGGTAGTGAAGAGAGAGGAAAGAAGTGGCCAGTGTCCCAGTAGCCCTTTCAAGGACACCCTCCCTGTGACATAACTTCCCTCCATGAGACTTCACCTCCTGAAGATTCCACAGCATCTCAATAGCACCACAGGCTGGTGACAGATCTTTAACACATTAGCCACTGGGGTGTGGGGTGGGGAACTAAAAAAAGCCTCTGGGAGACATTTAAGATACAAACCATAACAATGTACATGGTACTTCTGACTTCTCTGTTTCAATTCCTGTAGCCCATTGTGTTTTTTGTTGTTGTTTTGGTTTTCAAGCTCCCAATAATTACCCAGCAGCATAATGGAAACATTCCTGGAGCATTTTCAGGGAACTAACTCCTGTGTCATGGGACCATGGTTCTATATTGATTAGTTCTCACCTAGCTTTATGTTCTACTCCTCAGGGTCTAACATGATCATGGTTCCCTCCAAAATTTTCTCTGTTTTGGCTGGTATAATTTATCCAATTTCAATAATGCTTTGACCTGTCTCCTTCCCGCCTTTAGCATAGCAAACACTACCCCAATTGAATTGTAGTGAAGTGCAACCTCTACACACTTCAGTCTTTGTCTGATGTCCAAAACTGGGAAGTGGGAGGCGTGAAAGTGTTGTCTTATAAATGTTTTCTTTTTCATTTGAGACTTCTGCATGACTTTTATATATTAGTGTTTCTCATTGCCTTAACAAAATGCCACCAAATGGCTTACTTCATAAATAAAGGGGGCTCCTTGAGATCATAGTTTTGGAGGCCAGAAGGCAAAATTGAGGGAGACTTGATTAGTTCAGTCCTTGGTGAGGGCCTAATAGCAGATGACATTATAGTGGCAGAGATTGGTGTGGGCATAGGATCACATCTTGACACAGGAGGCCAGTGAGAGACTTAGGGTCAGGCTTAGGTTTATGAGAACTCACTGCAGGAGACTAGCAGTCCTGTCTGAGGGCAGCATCTTCAGTGATCTGGGGTCCTCTGTACACCTCGACTCTTAAGGATTCCACCACCTCTCTCATTGCTGCATTGGAGACCAAGCTTGCAATACATGAACTCTTGGGAAGCAAAGCACATCTGTAGAACATAGAGGACATTATGTTCTAGTCAACTGACAAGATTGCTTCTGTAGGCCTAATGCTTTAGGGGAATGTGGGGTTCAAAGGCTACACCTCCCCAGCAATGAAGTATGTTCTCGTTTCATAGCTCAAAGTCCCACTACTTTCCTTATCTCTGCCTTTATCCTATGAGATCAGCCTTGACTGGACAGTTAGTCTTTTTCTGTAAGTCTTTACTACAGTGCAAATTAGACTTGGGCTTGTTTTTATACTCTGTTCTCTACTAGGTGATGAGTCTCCTTGACTCTCACATTTTACTTTTCATTCATGATTAACTATGTGAGCCTGACATTTTCTCTTTTGAAGGCATCAGTGATGCCTGGTAGCAGCCACCTATTTCTGTGGTATCTTTGGTGACCACTCTCCAGTATCTCTCAAACATCAACCACACAGCGCCAACCACTTTGGTCTCTTCTACCTGCAGCACATTTCAGCTTATCACAGGGGCAAAGCTGCTGTCACAGCCAGGGTCTATTGGTAACCTACTCAAGTGTTCATGGCCAGTTGCCCAGCAAGTACTCAACTCCAGAAGTTCATCTCGTTCCTGGAATTCCTCTGGGAAATGAACTTAGGACAGACTCTTTAGAAACAGAATCTGAGTCTATAATTCACTGATGGTGTACCCTCCAGGAAAGACATTTCAGTAGCACAAGGGAAGGACAAGATGAAAAAAAAGTGAGAATTTGTTAATAACAAGCCTTAACTTAGGGGATTTATTTAAGAGAACTTATTCTTCTTCCTCCTGCCTGACTGAATCTTTTAGAAATCAATCCCCTCTTTTGGAGCTGTGTCTCACTGATCATAGCCTCTACTGTGTCTGTGTGATCTGATAGCAACCTGTGTCTTTCACTTGTAACTCATAATTGTTTCTCTACTTTTTATTTGAATGGAATAAAACAAAACAGTTGCCAGGTGTAGTGGTATAGGCCTGTAATTCCAGCACTCTGGAGCCTGAGGCAGGAGGAACACTGTGAGTTGCAGCCACCTTAAACAACATAGCGAGCACTTGTCCCAAAAAGAAAAAAAGAAAGAAAGAAAGGCTGGCCAAATAGCTCAGCGGATTCAAGCACCTGCAAGCAGGCTCAGGGGCTGGGGGTTCGATCCCCGGGCCAGGCTGATCCTTGGGCTGGTCCCTGGGCTGGTGCCTGCCATGCCTGTCCTGCCCCCAGGGCACGCTGAGACTGAGACTGGGCGTGGTGGCGCGAGCCTGTAATCCCAGCTCTTGGGAGGCTGTAAACAGGCAGATCATTAGGAGTACGATCTAGTAGTGAAACCCTGAACACCCTATAGACTCTTCCCTAAAATTAAAAAAAAAAAG
>PVKN010035351.1:0-11668 GCA_004027915.1 Capromys pilorides | reverse complement strand
GTCTATGAGATATGTTGATGGCATTTTGATAGACATTGCATTAAATCTGTATAACAATTTAGAGAGTATGACCATCTTCACAGTGTTGGTTCTTCCTATCCAGGAGCAGGGAATATCTTTCTATTTTTTGAAATCCTCTAGGATCTCTTTTTTCAGAGTGCTGTAGTTTTCATTCAAAAGGTCTTTTACTTCTTCAGTTAGGTTAGGTCCTAAGTATTTCATTTTCTTTGGTGCTATCATAAAACATATTGTTTCTCTAATTTCTCTCTCTGTGTGTTTGTTATTTGTGTAGAGGAATGCTATTGACTTTTGTGTGTTGACTTTGTATCCAGCTATGCTACTGAATTTGTGTATTAATTCTGGTAACTTCTTGGTGGAGTTTTTTTGGGGTCTTCCAAGTAAAGTATCATGTCATCTGCAAATAGTGATAGTTTAACTTCTTCTGTACCTGTTCTTATTCCTTTTATTTCTCTCTCTTGTCTAATGGCTGTAGCTAATGATTCCAGAACTATATTGAATAGGATTGGTGATAGAGGACATCCTGGCCTTGTACCAGATTTGAGAGTAAAAGACTTCAGTTTTTCCCCATTTAGAATTATGTTAGCTGTTGGATTGCCATAGATGGCCTATCAAATTGAGGTAGAGGCCCTCTATTCCAATTTTCTGTAGGACTCTGAACACGAATAAGTGTTGGACTTCGTCAAAAGTCTTTTCTGCATCAATTGAGATGATCATGTGATTTTTGGCTTTGGCTCTATTGATATAGTGTATCACATTTATAGATTTGTGTGTATTGAACCATGCTTGCATCTCTGGGATGAATCCTACCTGCTTATGTTGTATAATCTTCTTGATGATTTGCTGTATTCTATTGGCAAGGATTTTGTTGAGGATTTTTGCATCTATGTTCATAAGAGAAATTAGCCTAGAATTCTCTTTTTTAGTTGCATCTCTCTCTGGTTTTGGTATCAGTGTAATACTTGCCTCTAGAAATGACTTTGGGAGGACTGCTTCCCTTTTAATTTCATTTAAGAGTTTGAGGAGCATTGGGATTATGTCTCCTGTAAATTTCTTGTAGAACTCAGTGGTGAATCCATCAGGACCTGAATTTTTCTTTGTTGGTAGACTTTTTATTACATTTTGTATTTCACTGACTGTTATTGGGTTATAGAGAGTACTTATATCTTCTTGATTCAGTTTTGGTAATTTGTACCTTTCTAGGAATCTGTCCATTTCATCTGTGTCTTCAATTCTGTGAGAGTAAAGATTCTCAAAGTAGCTGTTAATGATCTTGAGAATCTCTGCTGGATCTGTAGTAATTTTACCCTTTTCATTCCTTATTGCTTGAATTTGAGTTCTTTCTTTCCTCTTTTTGATGAAGTTAGCTAGGGGCTTATCAATTTTATTTAATCTTTCAAAGAACCAGCTTTTTGACTCATTACTTCATTGTATTATTTTCTTGGTTTCAGTTGAATTAATTTCTGCTCTAATCTTTATAATTTTCTCCCATCTTTGGGCTTTTGATTTCATTTGCTCTTCCTTTTCTAGTTAGTTTAGGTGTTGTATGAGAGTATTTATTTGTTCCTGTTCTGTTTTCTTAATGTGTGAATTCAGAGCTATAAGAACTGCTTTCACTGTGTCCCATAAAATCTGGTAAGTTGTGTTTGAATTTTCATTAAATTCTAGAAATTGTTTAATTTCTTGTTTAATTTCATCTATAACCCGCTGGTTGCTGAGAAGGGTGTTGTTTAATTTCCATGTATTTCTGGGGTTCTTGTGGCTTCTTTTGTTATTTATTTCCAGTTTCATTGCATTGTGGTCAGATAATATGCATGGGATAATTTCTGTTTTCTTGCATATACTTAAGCATGACCTATGCACTACTATGTGGTCTATTTTGCAAAATGTCCCATGTGCAACTGAAAAACATGTGTATTCAGAAGTGGTTGAGTGGAACATTCTGTGTATGTTCACCAAGTTTAGTTGTTCCAAGTTCTGGTTCAATTCTGCGACTTTGCTAATTTTTTGTCTGCTTGACCTATCTTTTTGTGATAAAGAGGTGTTAAGGTCTCCTTTTAAGATTGTGGTATTGCATAGTAGATTTTTCATGTCCATTAAGATTTATCTTATGTAACTTGGTGCTCCTATGTTGGGTGCATATATATTTATGAGTGTTACTTCTTTTTCTTGAATATTTCCCCTAACCAGTATGTAGTGCCCTTCCTTGTTTCATTTGATTAATCTTGGCTTAAAGTTTAGACTGTCTGCAAACAGGATTACTACCCCTGCCTTTTTTTTTGAGGTCTAGAACATGTAGTATTGTTTTCCATTCTTTCACTTTTAGCCTATGAGTTTCTTTATGAGTTAAGAATATTTCTTGTATAGAGCATACTGTTGGATTTTGCTTCCTTATCCGTTCTGCTAGTCTATTTCTTTTAATTGGAGAATTGAGTCCATTTACATTGGTGGTTATAGTTAAAATGTATTGATTTATGATTGACATATCTTTTACTTTATACTGTTTACCACTTTTTCTCCTGTGTTTAATTGGTTGCCCTATTTGGTGGGATCTTTCTGTTCTCATTTGTGGAGTTCAGTTAGTTTTGGTCCCTCTCTAAAATATTTTCTAGTAGTCAGTGTAGTGTTGACTTTGATGTCATGAAATTCTTTAGTTGTTCTTTGTCGTGGAAGTATTTCCCTTCTCCCTCATAGTTAAAGAGAGTTTTGCAGGGCATAACAGTCTGGGCTGGAAGTTGTTTTCATGGAGGACTTGAAGTACTCTGCTTCATGCTCTTCTTGACTTCATGGTTTGTGAAGAGAAATCTATCATTATTCTGATGGGTTTTCCTTTAAATGTGATCTGTTTCTTTTCTCTAGCAGCTTTTAGTGTATTATTCTTCTGCGGGATTTCTTCGGTTCTTGACTAATATATTTCTGGGTGTGTTTTTCATCGGGTTGATGTTATTTGGAGTTCTATATACTTCAATTACCTGAATATCACATTGTTTTCTCATATTTGGGAAGTTTTCTGCTATTACTTCTGCCCATATTCTTTTCATATCATTTGTATTGACTCCTTTCTTATTGATTCCTATTAATCTTACGTTGTTCATTTTTGCATCATGTTGCAGATGTTGAATTATTTTTTCCTGCATCCTAGTTGTGTTTAAGAGATCCTTTCTTACCTTTTCACTAGCTGTGACTATGTCTTCAAGATCTGAAGCTCTATCCTCACTTTCGTTCATACGGTTTTACCAGCTTGCTATTGAGATTTTATTTTCTTGTATATCTCTTTGAAACTGTTTCATGTGATCTATTTCTTTCCTCAAGAAAATTGCTCAATCGGGGAATCCATCATTTTTCTATTCTCCTCTAATTATTTTATCAATGTCTTCTTTAGTAGCATTTAAGTTTTTCATTATAGTTATCCTTTCTTTCTCTACTCCCAGGATTGTGTCTGCTCTGCTCTTTCTACCTTTCTGCAGTTTTTCCCCTACTTTGGATGTTAGTAAATTAGAGACGTCTTTTTTACTTCAGAGGTTATTTCTGGTCTGGCTTCCTCTATATGTTTCTGCAGTTCTTTTTCCACTTCAGATTCTATTAATTCATGCATTTCCTTTTTTACTTCAGATGTTATCTCTGATCTGAGTTCCTGTACTTGTCTTTCTACCTCAGATGCTACCAATTCAGAGATTTTGGCTGCCTGATTTCCATTTTCTACAATGGTGTCATCTCCTGTATTTGTCTGGGTGGACTCAGGACCTGAGATTTCATCTTTCTCCCTCTCTTTGTCATTTTGTATGACCTGTGCACTTTGGTGAAGTTATACTGTTAGCACCTATTGAAATTTGGGTCTGGATCCATCAGTCTTGATCCCTTCCAGTGTGCCTGGCTGGGTCTGGCTGCTCTGCTCAGCTTCTCCCTGCTGCAACTGGGCGCAGGCCCAGATGGTCAGGGTGGGTGGGTGGGGGCCAGCTTCCTGTGGCTGCTGGCATGAGGGCGCACGCTGGCAGACAGGCCCTACCTGGGCACAGGCCTGGGTCAGTCAGCATGGGTGGGCAGGAGCTGGGTTCAGGGGTGCATGCTGGTGGAGAGGTCCTGGGCGCACACCTGGATTGGTCAGCATGGGTAGGTGGGGGCCAGGTTCTGGTGGCTATACATACATTTCCATCTTCTTAGTTACCTGCAGTCTCTAGAAAGAGTGACTTGGTGTGTGTGTGTGTGTGTGTGTGTGTGTGTGTTTGTGTGTGTGTGTGTGTTGTGTATGTGTATGGGTATGTGGGTGTGGGAGGTGTACATTTATATTCAAATATGATATCCTCTCCCAATAAACTGAAGTAGACTGTTACAGTTTCATTTGGGTGCTGGTGTGATGCCCAAAAGATTAAAAACAGTTAACTACTAGAGAGTATCGCATGGTGGAAAAGGGAGCAGGCATTAATAAAAAGAAAAGACACAGCCCTTTGGGAAAGTTGTTTGGGAGTAAAACTGGACATACCCCTTGGCTACATTTCTCCATCACTCTTAGAGTAAATTGAACTCCCTAGTCTCCAGCAGGGACTATAAACTTCAACACTATTGAAGTGAGGGACCAGGCCATGCTTCATCTGGGTTCTGTCTTATGCACTGTAGGACACTGAGTGGTATCCTAGACCTCCACTCACTAGACCCAGAAGTGCACCCCTCTTGCAAGTTATCACAACTCAAGATGTCTCAGGCATGGGCCAAAATGTTACCACATGCAGCAGCTTGGATAAATTTATGAACATAATTCTTAGCTAAAGACACATATACACACACACACACACACACACACACACACACACACACACCCTACAATGAGTATACACTATGTATAAAGCCATTTTGGTTAGGATTACAACAGTGACCAGCAGGGGCTTCTGAGATGAATGGGGCTGGTCTGTCTCTCGATTAAGCATAATTACTCCAATATTTTTTACTCTTCTATATTTTATTACAACTCAATAAAATGGCTATAAAGTAAGGTATATCAGGTTGGGGAGATAGCTTGGTGGCCTAAGCGCCTGCCTAGCAAGAACAATGACCCATGTTCCATCCCCAGCACCACATACCACACCAGCCCCGCCCCTCAGGTGCACTGAACTGGCCACTTTGACTTGGTGTGGTGGCACACACCTGTAATCCAAGTGCTGGGGAAGTTGAAACAGGAGGATTGCTACAAGTCCAAGCTGCATAGTAAGACCCTGTACTAAATACATACATACATACATAATACATACATACATACATACATACATACATACATACATACATACATAGTAAGGTGCATCCAGATGGGTGAGTATGGAAAGAGTTCTGCCCTGGTGTGCTGTGCTAGCCTCGGTCCTGTGGTGCACTGAGATGGTGACTGAGACTGGGGCATGCCTTTAATCCCAGCACTTGGGAGGCTGAAAACACTATGAGTGCAATCTGTGTAGTGAGACCCTATAGTAGACCCTGTACTAAAATACATAAATAATAATAATAATAACAATAATAATTTAAGGGCTGGATAGATAACTAAGAGGACTAAGCAGCTGCCTTGGCAAGTACAAGGACCGGGGTTTAATCCTGGCTAAAAACAGGAGGATCACTATGTGTCTGAGCTGCACCAAATACAAGTAAGACCCTGTACCAAATACATAAATAAAAAAAAAAAAGCAAGAAAAGAAAGTCTGACATGCATGAGTAAGTTGGAGAATATGCTAAGTGTAAAATTCCACTTGTACTTATAAAGCATAGAGGTGAACACGGGGCAGGCAGAGTTCGTGCAGTGCTAGCTATTTGGATCACTGCAGGACACCCGGAGCCCTCATGAAGGACACTGAAGCTGGGCTGAGCTTCTGGCCCAGTGCATCCAGCCCCCTAGAAATGTGCCCTGGGGAAGACCCTGCCCTGTCCCTTGGGAGATGCACAAGTATACTCCCTGCAGTCTTGCTGGAATAGCCTTTTGTTTGTTTTTGTTTTTTCAGACGGTCTTACTATACAGTTCAGGCTGGCCTTGAACTTGTGGTGATCCTCCTGCATCTGCCTCCTGAGTGCTGGGATGACAGGCATGTGCTACAATAGCCTTCTGGTTGCTGCCTGATGCAGAGTAAAGGTTCCCTCATTGATTTTTAGTCATTCCAGGGACAGGTTCTGGACATAAGCTGACATGCTTTCACCTAAAGGGCCTAATCAGGGTCAAGTTCAAGCTCTGGGCCAAGTTTTTCCAATAAGGTTGATGTCAGATGCTAAATTGAAAGTCCACATCCTGCCATTATCTTCACTACCACAGTCTTAAGGTAAAAGGAGCTGTTGTCATGGAAATTGCTGTGTTTTGTCCTGACTAGATGGGCAAGGATGACTGGGAGGGGCCTTCCAGGCCAGCCCTTCTCCCCCACTTCTAGTTGCAAAATGGCAAAGTCCTGACCTAAGGCTTTAGGGGTGTCCAAAATCCTTTTTTCCTGACCACACACTTCTGCATCATCTGAACCTCTTATGGTGAGACCCACCACCACGCTTATGATCTCTCATGAGTCTGTATTGTCCAAGCTTGGCAGCCACTTCTGTTCTTCTTGGTGTTGAACTTGATACTCAGATGTCTCCATGTTTGCTTCCTTACTGCTGTCATATGTGAGGAAATCACTTACTTCTATGCTGACAAATAAGCTGTTTGCACTTTGAAAAACCCATCCAGGCCTGTTTGACACACTCCAGATTCCTGGAGTCAGTTTTTTAAGCCATTTGGATCATTATCCCTTGGCCTGACCTCTAAAAACAGTTCAATGCAGCCAAGAAGCTCTAGTTTGGTTCCTTTATCTGGAGACCCCCTGATGCTAAAGAGAAATAATCCTGGCTCCTCCTAGGCCCAAAGGAGCCATAGACTGTAAAGTGCTTAGCACAGTGCTGAGCACATAAGAAGTTCTCCATAAATGCCTCCTTCTTATGTATTTATTTTTAATCATTTTACTTATTGCAGAGCTAGTGGTTGGATCCTGAGCCTTTACACTGAACAACCTCCCCAGCCCCGACTCCCCTTATTTTGAGAGCGGGACTCACTAAATTGGTAAATTGGGCAGACTCTGCTCAAGTTTGTGTTCTTTTTGCCTCACTCTCCCAGAGTTCTGGGATTATAGGTGGGTGACACCATGTTCATTGTGTTCTGTGCCAGATGCTTTGCAAGCTGTATTTTATTTAACCCACACAACAACCCAAGAAAGAGATATTCCGTTTACCATTCCCATCTTACAGATGAGGAAAATGAGGCACAGAGAAGCAAAGGGATTTCCCAAGGTTCTCAAGTCAAACTCACAAGGTGTTTTCTCCCTGGAATGTCTTGTCTTTCCAAATTCAACCTTCTTTCACCAACTTTACAATACTCTGTTCCCTGAGCCATACCTTCCCTTCTGTAGCTCACTGTCTTCTCTGCTGAAAGCTCTTTGCCCCCGCCTCACATTTGAATCCTCCAAGGAACTATGAAAATGCCTGGTGCATTGGGAGCTTTCAATGTGCAGTCAGGGCAGAAAACAGCTGTAAAAGGTTATCAGGAACAGGTTATCTGTATCTTGTGTGTATCTCTGGGCCCCTGGTGTGTTGACTCATCAGCTTTGGAGAACATTTCCATTCTGTTTTCTAGATCCTCTAATAAACATTCATGCTGACTTGGCCCTCCAACTTGTTCAGCCACTGGGACCCAGGACCTCTTCGGGCTGAGAGGTCAGTAGGCACCACAACAGCAGTGGCTGCTCTGCTGTGACTTAGCCAGTGTGCACAGCTTGTCTGGGACTCAGTGATTTCCTCCACATTTAACAGCAATAAGGAAGCAAACATGGAGGTGTCTGGGTACCAAGTTCAACACCACAAGGAACAGAAGTGCCTGCCAAGCTTGGACAATACACAGACTCATGAGAGATCGTAATGGTGGTGTGTCTTAAGCTGGTAAGTTTCAGGCATCTGTGCAGGAAAAGATAACTGACACCATGTAAAGCTTTTAAGCACTTACAGCAGAGTAAAGCAAGAACAGAGTTTATCTTTCCTATGAAGAGCCAGATGTTAAATATTTAAAGTTTGGGTGGGTTATAAATTCATAGTCAAACTACTCAACTCTGTTTTATTGTGCAAAAGCAGGCACAGATAAAGAAAGAGCAGGATGGTGTTCCAATAAAACCATATAAGCAAGTAGCAGGATGGATCTGATCACCCCAGGGCATAGTCTGTGCTGTGCTAGTCTCAAACACTGCCTAGAGTCTCTGCACATGTCCTCAGTAGCAGTAAGCACTCACACGTGCACGTGTGCGTCTCCATGTGAAGCAAGTCTGAACGGGCCTTGCAGCATCTTTGTGTGGGTTCTGTTGGATTCTCCTATAAAGGCAAAGTCACAAGCCTATTCTAGCAACATTGCAGTGCATTCTTTCCCAGGACTTTTGGCTTCTATTCTGGGAGAAAAGGAAGGACTAGGGGAATCCCAGGGAAGAAAGAGTTAGTGCGTCCTTGTCCTTGACATCGCCATTAAGTTTGGAGGGAAGCCGTCACCAGTGGCTGGGCTACTGTGGGGCCAGCAGCCCACACTTCCCCATCTGCAAGGAGGATGAAGTCACTTTCTGGGTAGGAGCAGAGGGAGGACACTGTAAAAGTGAGAAAGGAACCCCAGAGCTTTTAAGAAGAAGCTGGGGGTAGGGAGAAAGCCATGCCCTCTTCCCCTGGTGAGTGCTGTACTCGGAACCTTGTAAACATCTGCTGGCTGGGCTCATTTTGGTCTTTTTTTGGAACTCACGGGCTACTTCCTGCATGAGTGAGTCCCTGGTCTGTTAAGGGCCAGAAATGCAAGGAAAGGTTAACATCCCTTTCAGAGCCAGTAGCAGGAGGTTCAAGTTCCTGTTTACATTTCCTTACTAAAACGGCCTTGAAGCATGAGATCTCATCCCAGCGAGCTCCTTTCTTTATCTGTGAAAAGGAGTTGATAGCAGTTCTGTCTCCTGGGACTATTACAATAAAGAGAATCATGTGTGGCCAACTTTTGACACAGAGCCCTGTGCTCAGGAAACTCTCCACAAGGTGACACCCTGAAGCAAGCCTCCATGAGCCAGTGTGTTGGGCTTTCTCATTCTAGGGAGGCTCTCCCTAATCTCCAAGGTTTTGCTAGGCCCCTTTCATTCACAGGGTCAAGGTGACAGTGTCTTTGCCTCTCTGCATTCAGCTTTGTTCATTATGCAAGGCTCCCAGGTGTGCTTGTTTGATAAGCTTGGCATCATAGGGCCAGACGCATTGACTGTGGTATTTCCTGGCTCCCAAGGTGGGACAGGATTATGATAGGAGTCCTGCTTAGCATTAGGCTGAGTCCCAGGGTCATCCTTCAGTGGGCTAGCTTCACAGATGTTGACCTCTTACAAATTTCAGGATAATCAGGTGGGCGTGTGTGTGTGTGTGTGTGTGTGTGTGTGTGTGTGTTATCAGGAACTAAAAACAGGGCCTTCTCACTGATCTATATCCCCAGTCCCTTTTATATTTTTTTGAGAAAAGGTGCTATAAGTTGCTAAATTGCCCAGGCTGGGCTTGAATATTTGGTCTTCCTGCCTCAGCCTCCCAGAGTGCTGGGACTGCAACATGTAAGACAACATCTAGTTGAATCAGGCAACTCTTAAGCCCACCTTCCCTGTTATGGTGACTTAGTTCCATCTTTTGGGTTTTTTTGTTTTTTTTTTCATATATATTTGGTACAGGGTCTCACTACACAGTTTGGGCTTGTAGTGATCCTCCTGTTTCAGCCTCCCAAGGGCTGGGATTATAGGCGTGTGCCACTAAACCTGGTCTTGGGAGCCAGCTCTGCAGGTTGAGGCAGGGTGGTACAGCATGTGGTTCTGGGAATCACACCTGGGTCCTTGCACTTGCCTAGACAGGCACTTAGACTGCTGAACTATCTCCACGGTCCCTTAGTTCCATCTTGTGATGCTACCATTGTAAAATGTCCCTCTGCTCCTTGCTTATTGATCAGAGCCAGTCACTTGGCCCTGCCAAACTGAAGTGGGGCTGTGGCCATTCAGCAAGCAGAAGTGTCTTCCACACATGGGAAGGGCTCAGACTCCATGACTGATCTCATGTGTCTGGGTTTCAGGAGAGGAAACTTAAATGCACTCTGGAGACTTAGAAAGTGGAGATCCCTACAAATTAGATTGCTTTTGAAAATCAGGTATAATCACAGCTCAGTATGCATGGGAGATTGGCTGCAGTACCCTATACAGATTCCAAAACTGGTTGCTCAGTTCTTTCTATAAAATGATATAGTATTCGTACATAACCCATGCATATCATTACATGTGCTTTACATCATCTCTTGATTAATTAAAATACTGAATGCAGTATAAACGCTATATTAAATAATTGCTATATTATATTGTTTAGGGAATGATGACAAGAAAAAAAAAATCTGTAAAGAGTAGTACTGTTTTTCTGACTGTTTTTCATCTGCGGTTGGTTGAATCCACAGATGCAAAACCCAGCCTGCAGCTCCTTTCTTGCAAGATCCTGAAAGCTGCTCCTCTCTAAACGCCACGGCCATTTGTCTCCATAGTTGAAATGTTTTAATGGTTTCATTTTGATAAGGATCGACAGTCATCCATCAGAGGCACAGGTCCTAATCGAGGAGACTGATGATTAAGTAAACCAGAAAGACAAAAATCTGTTAAGCGATAAGACTCTTAAAAGCTTTTAGTCTATGCCTGGCAGGCAGTGGGACTCTTAAGGCTTTTATTTCCAGCTTCATTGGAAGGTGACTGGATGAACTTGAGTATTTCTTCAGTGCCAGCTCAGAGTCACTACACATAATTGTGGGGAAGGAAACAGACAAAATGTGGGTAAAACCATTGAGTATCAATGAAAACACACAGCATTAGGGGAACATAGGTTGTGTGGGCTGCTATTTGAATCTTGAATGCTCCTCCAAAAGCCCATGTATTAAAGGCTTGGCCTCCAGTGTGTGCTACTCTTGGGAGGTAGCAGGACCTTTAGGACCTAGTAGGAGGTCTCTGGGGGTGGACCTTTGCAGGGGATATTGGGATCTTCCCCCTCCCTCTTCTTTGTTTCTTTTTGCTTCCTGGTCACCACGTGAGTAATTTTGTGAAACTATCTGGTGTGTGTGACATTGTTTTGAATCCTGTTAGAAGCTATTTTCTTTGAAGTTTTAGGAAGACTCTGTTGCCCTTTTAAAAAATTGTGTGACTTTCTGGAGTTGGAGAAAGGGCACTTCCACGCAGAATTAAACCTAGTTTAGCAATGATGTTTTGCCTGTGCCTCTCAGCTGATGAGTTCCATCCTAGGGGTTTCTTCTATCACAACCACCACTGTTGTCCCTTCACTTGTCTGTTTCTTCCATGAATCAAATGTCACACACATCAGATATTTTCACAATACCTGATGCAGAGATCGTAGGTACTGTACTGGACATTTCTGGAAGGACCATCTCACTTAAGTTGAGCAGTTAAAATTCTAACTGCACCCTAATATCATCCATGGAGTTGTTAAAAGTGCCCATGTCTAAGGCTTCACTATCAAAAATTCTGATCTGGGGTCCAGAATGCAAGTAAGGCCCTTTATATCTTGTTACAAAGCCAGGACAGGAAACCACTAGCCTAAGATATCTGTGGGAACCTCAGGCAATAAAAAAAAAAAA